>JAOVYU010000060.1:13708008-13720170 GCA_025674565.1 Synodontis membranacea | reverse complement strand
TATACATTTTTAATCACAGGAGCTCTTAAAAGTTTTTCTCCATAGGAATGTTACCAATCTCACATGTCTTTTAAATAACTTTTAAAAGATTCAAACATGATTACAAGATGTGCCTCCTCTCCCTATATAGTATTGCTGCCTTTCTGTAAATTTCTCTTTCTCCTTTCATCAGTGTAAGCAGTAATATGCACCCATGGTCACAAACATTTATAATCACATTTCTGCTTTTTTTTTTTTTTTTTTTTTTTTGAACATTTTGCCTTAAGGGATTTACATTCGGCAAAAATCCAAATAGTCTTTTATCCTTTCTCTGAAATGGCAGGGGAAAAAAAGTGTTTATTGAAAACACAGTACACTGAGAGCCAGTTTGCTTCACATACTGTAAATAGGGCTGAATAGTTTCAGTAGCAGATCCCTCCATCAATTAGCGGTTCAATGGAAAAAATTCATCTGATTATAAAGATCTGTAATAAATCACTTGTTAGAGATGACCACATAGCTATGTAGTTCTAGCAAAGTGGGTTTTATTTTTCTAGTTGTGAGAGAGAGAGAGAGATGCTGCTGAAGATGGAGTTAGTAAGCTGTTTTCACTCCCTGGCACAGAATTGGAATTTCCAGCACAAGCCTTTCTTCTTTTTTAACGTACTGGTATAATTGAGTTCACTTTGCCCATACTGATTCAAAACAAGGATTAATAAATTCTGATTATGCTTCGCTTTACTTATAGTGTATGCCTGTTCTCCCGGTCTCTCTCTCTCTATTCATACCTGGTACAGTAATCAGCGAGCTGTCTCTGGCTATGTGCAGTCTGAACATTATTTTAGATGGTAAAATGAAAAAATGTTATTCTATACAGGTTGTAAATTAGAGCAGTGAGACTATTTTCATGCAGTTCAGGGTTCCCAGTGGAGGTCATTTTTGGAAAGCCGGGAGACTATTTTTTTTTCTACATTCACCTTGTGGCTATAAATCACCCAGAATTTAGAAGACCTCTCCTTTTTTTACATGCAGCTTGAAACAAAACCTCTTGAAAAGAAGACTGAAATGTGTCTCATATCCGTCTACGCTAATTTCCCCTGTCATTCTTCACTTGGATAACAGCTCAAAGGCAGGCTTCTGTTGTGGCTTTAGGGGAATATGAGAGCCATCTTCAGCTGATGGAAGGGAAGGTGCACACAGGCGCGCTTTCATCAAAGGGGAAAGCGATGGGTCTGGGACAAGACATATGGCTAAACACTCTTAGAACTCAACATTGTCACCTGCCAGAGTGACCCTTTGTTTGCTCTCTTTGTCTCCTTCGTTCCTAAATTTCTGAATGTCTGTTAAGGTCGTGGGGGAAAAAGTGATGTGGTGTTTGCATGTTCTGAGACACTATACTATGCAGTCGAAGAGTTTTTTTTTTTTTTTTTTTTTTTTTTTTTTTTTTTTAAATATATGGAGAACACGACAGAGATCCCATTTAACAAATCAACTTTGTGAAAAAAATCTCTGCCAAGGCCATTTTACAGTTACAGTTATGTTGACGGAGTGAGTGAGCTGTTGAAATTAAATGTCAACCCCAACATTTAACTACTATTCATAAAAGCACACAATGTCTGAACAAAACCAGAGCTTCGGTTATTTTAAGTCCCTTTGACAGTTAGTTTAATGAATATGCTGCACATTTAATGGGGCAATCAGATCAGGCAAAGTACGGAGTCAAAGGACCATGTACAGACATAATGTTTTGAGAAATAGGAGCAGTTCTGTAATTGTATGGTCTAAATGGAGAGTGTTGGTGGTGTCTTTGTGCTGCTGGATTGTAAATAGTCCTGTCAGAGGACGGGGAGATGGAAGGTGAGAGATTAATGTGACTCCCAAGGAAACGATGCAAGTTTCATAAACTTTTGACCCCTAAAGCCCCACTTAGCTACAGTATGCCAGCTTTCCCCAAATTTCGCCCCTGAAGTTTCACGTTTTTTTAAACCTTATTTCTGAACATGTTTTTCTATCTTGTTACATATAGCAGTTCTCCACGTTTATATAGCTGAATGAAGACTCCTAAAACAGCGCCTGAAATGGGAAGAATTCGATTATCAGATAGTTTTTGCCGTGCAGGGTCTTAGCTCTTTCTTGGACTGAGTCCACGCTTCAATTTGGAGATTACTAACTCCCCTCTGGTGCCAATACGTGCGGTAATTTAATACATCTTATTCTTCCCTCAACTTCTGCCATTTTAAATTGCTAAAATGATTCCCGTTTGAAACAATTGAAAACACGTTTAAAAAAAAAAAAAAAAAAAAACTCACTCAGACGCTTTCTGCGTCTGACAGGTAAAACTGCAATTATTCCTTCTTGGTGAATTTAATAATGTCTGTCTTGTATTTATCCGTCATGTGATTCAAATCAAGACATTTCACAAAACATTTGACACAGAGTGGCTAGACTACATTTTACTGACCTCTTATATTTGTTTGGAAAATATTTTAAATTAATTTGGATTAAGGAGTGCAGTTGGAGTAGAATATTAATAAAGTCATTTGTTTTCCATATAAAGGTGGCAGAACAAATGCACATACAGTATAGTATAGTATGGTATAGTATGGTATGGTATAGTATAGTATAGTATAGTATAGTATGGTATAGTATAGTATAGTACAGTACAGTACAGTACAGTACAGTATAGTACAGTATAAAAGTACAGGGTTAGGGTTTCTAACAGAAGGAATTGATTGAAGGTTCCCAGCGATATCTACTCATAATGCCCCTATTTTCTGATAATACGCAAATGTGTATCTTCCATCAGTGTTTGTCAAATGTTGGTTGTGTCGTTCTTTAAAACCATATTAAACTTGTGTGTGCTTTAAACCTTAAGTCGCTCGGTTATACCCTTGTTTTTGATTAAAAGAGAGACTAAAGTTTTAACCTGGACATGATGTGTGCTGCGTGAATTTCTCATTCACCTCCAAAACCTAGCGGTGACCCTGTTGTTTATACGAGACTACAGTCACTGCAATTATAATGCTTTTGGACCAGTTGTTTCTAAATAAACTAATTCTGCTAACAGGTTTATAACCCCAAGCTCGTAAAAAAAAAAAAAAGGGCCAGGCTGTTGATCACCTCTGATTCTGCAACCATTCCATGGCTGGAATCACCATTTGCTTTTGCGAGAGTGTGCCGGTGTGTCAGCTGTGAGGATGTGTCACCAAAGTGATATATGACTGCTGTGTCACGTTCCACAACTATTCCTGAGATGTGCATCATCTGTCCTTTCCGTTTTCCTACTGATTCCTCTATAAAAAAAATGAGGGGTGTTAATGTCAGAGGAGGAGGTTGAGGGGAGGGGGGAGCAGCGAGAGGGAGAGAGGGAGGGAAAGAGGGAGTCAAGAGCTCACACACGATCGGTGTGCGTGAGAGGGAGAGAGAGAGAGAGAGAGAGAGAGAGAGAGAGAGAGTTAGTGAGTGAGTGGGGAGAGGAGAGGGAAGAAGGAGGTTTAAAAGCAATTGTTATTGAAGCATTTCTTCTTCAGTCCAGGGAGGTGCAGCCGGGGTTGGACATCGAGGGCTGAGAGGAACTGGAGAGAAGGTAAGATCACCCTGAATCTTATGGTGACCCAGGTCTCCACGGAGTCACTTTGCATGAGCTACCTTTTGTCTTTGGTCATTATGTTGCCAGTTGATTTTGACAAATGTTCGGAGTGGTTCTGAGCTCGTAACATATTCTTTTAATTACCCGAGGAAGAACTGTTACCACGATACCACCTCCAAAGCCCTGTTTTTTCCTCGAGTCATCGACACCTTTGGTAGCCCTCCATGTGAGAAACAGAGACAAGGTAATTATGCAGCGTGTGAGTCGTGAGTGAAATGACTTGCTTGGAGGCACTGAGCCTGGGGCAGGTTGTTGGTATGTGCATCTGATGAGAGATACAATGTGTTCTGTGGTAGGTTGCCTGCTGAGATGAGCTATTGCCTCTGCACAGACAGATACTGGAAATTCATAGCGGAGGCTTTCAGGGGAAAAAAATTGCGTGTACGCTTCAATTTTATGGTGGTGGACAAGTGGTATCACATGATTTCCCTTGCACAATTTGAGACAAATCACACCAACCCACCTCCACAATGTGTGTGCGTGTGTGTGTGTGTGCGCGTGTGTGCGTGCATGTGGTGTCAGGTTGCTCATTATCATTTTTATTGTGTTTTCTGGTGTTCTGATCTTCTTTGTGTGATGTCTAAATAGGAGTTCCAAATTAAAGAAAGATGCCTAACAGGATGTCATAATACAGTTCCTAATTGCGGATCGCGTCCCTTGGGACCTTTCGTACTTCATTGTCTCAGTCTGACATGTTCTATTCTAAGAAGCCTAAATTGTAACACTAACGTCAGCTTAGCATGGGTTTACAAGATCTACTGCCATTGGTCAATAGCTGTGCTCAAATCCACACTGTTTGTCTTATCTTCATCATGAGGGATATATTTAGTGTGAGGCTTAACTGTGGCATACAGGAGGCATGGGTTGGTGGTATTAGCGTGTAGTGCCCCTGCTCTGGCCTGGCATGCTGCGTGGGTGCAAATGGGTACAGGGAGGAGGAGGGGTGCTAGGGTTATGCGGTCTTGTAGGAATCTGCCCTTTGGTTTATTAAAAGCGGGCCAGACAATAGGGCAAACAAGCACCAAACAATGACGTAAGCCATGAGTGTAAGAGGGGGCAGGTTTGTCACTATGTAGGGGACTTTACAGTGCTTTACAAGCAGTATTGCAATAGATAGTTTATCTAACTGTAATTTTGGTAGCATGGAAAGCACGAAACTCATTCCACTTTTGAAATGTATTGCATGCATAGCTGCCCTAGTCGGATCAACAAACCAATTGCGAACAGTTATGATCCAGAATAAATGGGCTTTTTCCAGGATCATGGGATTCACTTAGAGGCTGGAGGCAAGTTACCTGCTAAATCTGCTCTGGACTGAAGAAATTGCTTCTCTGAGGCAATACTGCGCCAACCATAGCAAATAACGTGAAGTCTGCCTTATCCACCCTTTCTCATACCCAAAGGCACATTTCAGTCTGAAAATCCTCTTCAAAATGAGTCTGCGATTCAGCTTACGCAAGGTGGAGAGCCAGAGACTGGACAACTTACGCCAATATCAAGAGACTACCTGAAATCCCTGAAGTTCCTTCAAAGCGTGTGTGAGTGCATGTGGGTGTGGTTGTGTGTGGGTGGGTAGGTCGAGTACGTTACAAACCACCATATCGCATGTGATGTACCCAAACACAGGAAGCATTTCTTTTATTTCCCGAAAGAAAAATTGAACTGCGCTTTTGATCGGTGAGACGGAGGCTGAGGCATGGCCTGTGGCTGCTTTTGAATGTCAGGAATTTCACAGTTCTAATGGAGTAGACGCCGAGGCCCCTCACTAAGCCTGTGATACCTTGATCAAAAAAGCACCATATCCTGTTTTCAGAGGACAGCACACAGGGGACAGTTCAGACCAGAGGCCTGCTGTGTGGCATCAGCCCTGTGCAGCACTCCTGGAGAGGCAGAGGAAAGGCTCTGACTCATTTTAGCCTGAAAGCACGGCATAACACTTCTCCAGTGCCTTGCTCACTTTGGCCCCTCATTCTGACTGTTTATTGCCTTTCTTCTTGAAGAATGAAAATATGCTGATTTGGCTCAAACAATAATTAGCAGATGTTTTGCAGTAAAAAGGATGTGTAACAAAGTACAGGAATGTAAAACACGGAAACGAAAGGATTCTTTCGGGCCTTCAGTCGAAGTGTTACTTGCAAATGTGAAATTACCGTTGTTGTGGTGAAACGTACTGTCGACAAGACTATTAGCCTGATCAATCGGGGAAATAATATTTGGGCTGTGCTTTTTCATTGGTTCCAACGGCACCCATCTCCTCCAGAAATCTGCACGATGAAACGAGTTTATTTATTCACAGAGTTCTTGGCTCAGGCTACATTTCCAATGCGAACGCTAATTACAGGAAACATTTCAGTGCAGTATGGGTAAAACTTGAAATCAAACAGCACATGTCCAACAAATGAAACTCTCTGAAATCCATAATTAGGCTCCCACAAAAAAAGTATTAGCAAACACCAGACTGGGCAGCAGCTGAGATTGGAGAGACGAGGGTCACACTGAGATTGAGGCAGTGCATATTGTACAAATGCAAATGAGGGATATCAGAATTTCCTGCCGCTGATCATAGACACGCTGGGTTCTGTCGATCACTGGATGTGAGCAGGTACGGATGCTTTCGCACTTAACCGCCTGCCTGCCCTGAAGAGGTTCTTGTGCATGGATAGGTGGGTGAGAGAATGCACGCCCCAAACACATCTTTCCTATTGATAATACTCTGAGTTGCAGACTTAACCGCAGTTGTGCATAACTACAAGCTGCTGTTCACAACTAATGACCATGAAATCATTCTCTTGCTCTACAGTCACACCTTGTCACCTCACTATATTGCTTAGATTGATTATTAAATGCATGAAACATGGCAACCATTGGCAGTAGGATGACTATAGCCATTGCATTTGATTACATTACACTAGTGATAAAGAGGGCAACCTGTATCTGTACCTGCTTCTCGGTTAAGAACAGACTTACGACGTCTGCTTGTGTAAACCCTGCATCACAAGCTCTCTGGTGCAGTTAAACATTTCAGAGAGTATTTATTTGAACAGGCAAATTGATTCTTAAATTTCTCACACATGGAATGTTAAAGTTAAATGATTCTGTACAGAAAGAAAAACACAAGGGTGCGCTTTTTTTTTTTTTTTTTTAAATGAACTTGAAGTGTTTGCGATTTCGGAACAAATGATGGTCTTGCCAAAATATTCAAACTTAAAGGAAAGAAAATGGAACAGAACAAGCTTTGACATAATACAGACTATTATTATTATTATATATTTTTTTTTTTATGAATGATAATTTCCTTTCCATGAAAAGGCTTGAACAATTTTAAGGGTCTGGGCCCTTCGGGCAATAGAGAAAGTGAAAGAGACTGGCTTTTCTAGGAAGTACTGCATGTGGCTTGTTAGCAGTTATGCCTAGATGAGTTTAACCACTACACAAGGCCGTTTCTGTAGAGGTATACCATTGTCAAGAGGTCAATAATGTGCACAAACCACAAATTAAAGCAACATAAATATATAAATATTAACTTATATATAAAATGATATATAAAAGTTAACTTGTCTAGAGAGGACTTTTTTTTTTTTTTTTTTTTGACATCTATTTTTTCCAAAGAAAAATTCAATTTTGGGGGAAATTATTCACCACAGTCTATTTATTAATGGATTAAGTTTCTCCTTGGTGTAACATTATCAGATTTTTTCTGCCTGTTGGGATTGTTAGGATAACAGACGGGTGGGCTGCCTGCATGCCTCGTACAGCAGCCCACTGATTCCTGCCTGGATCAAATTGAAGCAGTGCAGATGTTTTTTTTCCTCGTTTTTTGTTTGTTTCTTTGTTTGTTTGTTCTGTAAATGACAAGCTTTCAAATGTACAATCTCTCATGGTCCACTGGGTTGCAGGTAACCGATGTCCTCGAACCACTTAGACAGAGCTCTGGAAAAAATTAAGAGACCCCTTCATTTCCTCTTAAATCAGCATCTCTGTATAAGGCAGCCATTTCATTCCAGTGTCTGTGGTGGAATTAAAACACAAGCACACCTCATTTTACTAATTGAGATACTGATATAGTAAAAAAATATCTATGTAAGATTGGTGGAGAGCATGCCAAGATGCATAAGCGCTGTGATTAAATGTCAGGGTAATTCCACCAAATATTGATTTCTGAACTCTTTTGAAAGTTCAAACATTAGTACAGTGTTGTTTTCGCATATGATCTTAATTTCTATGCATTATCCAACACTGCATCTTTTTTTGTGTGCGTGTGTGTTATTCTTACCAGTTGTCATTTTCTGCAATTTAGTTAAGTGACAATATTTTGACGTGGAATTTGGGGGAAATGTCATCAGTAGTTTATGGAATAAAACCTTTATGTAAAAAATAAAACCAGAAAAGCTTTTAATTTTGCACTGGCCTCCAGAGCTGTATAACAGACGTAAACTTATATTATATCCTCTACCTTTCACCCTGGCCTAAATCTGTTTCTTCCCTTCCTCGCAGAAAGAAACACACAGACAGGAGCTAAAGGACATGGCTGAGCATAAAGAGCAAATCCGCCGCACGCTCCAGTCTATCAATGTGCCAACAGAACCCGGACAAAGAGCTGTAAATCTTCCCCTGTAAGCCAAGAAGCTCCACCTCTGTCCATTTTTTGTTGCTGGGAAATTTCCTCACTTTCGCATCGGTGCCCGAGGTGCCAGAATGAGGAACACAAGCGCATTCAGCCAGCCAGGGATTGTGATTTTGCTGGTCACATGTCCTCTGCTGAGTGTTCTGCATGGAGTTACCTGTAAGGCCGAGAGTGGACACCTTGGGGACTCGGATCCCGACAGGTGTATGAGACACCATTTTGTGGAGACCATCACACATCCAATCTACAAGTGCAACTCCAAGGTGTGTTACCAGCTGCGTACCGATATATATTCTCCGTCATCTTATTTGTGTGGCTGTGTATGGATCCGTCTAGAAATATTCACAGTTATTACTTAGGGAAAGGGTGATAAAGAAGGCTACTTCACTATTTCGTTCAGTCACACCGACGTTTTTGGCGATTAGCATCCAGCTGAGATCAACAGCAGGTTAACATACAGTCCCATGTTGCTTATTGAGTTAGAATAATGGTCCAGGTCAGACCCAGCTGTAAGGTAATACACTCTACATCCATGTGTTCCTGCTAACAAGATGTTGAAGGAAATACTGTAAGTAAAAGAGTTTTCTTAAAACCCTTATCATCTCAACCTAAATCAGATAGCATGGTCCACATGGCGTTTGCTCTATTCTCATGATCTTTACCTTGGTTACACTGACAACTTGGCAGAGGACACTGAGCACACACAGTGCGGCCTGTGAGTCCCATGGTCTATCCGGGAATAAGTCCACACAGGGTGCATAAAATGTCTGCGCAGTGGCCCGATTCCAGAGCTCTGCATAGATCTGTGGCTGAATCACCACTTTTGCCCTCCAACCTATAGCATGCTACAGGCTTACACCCACAGATTTAGTGTGAGCCAGACGAGGACGCTCTGATTTGCCTGACTTGGAAGGACAAATTTGGGTTTTAGCCTGTCATATGTGTACTCCGCTAGCAGGCCCTGCCGGGACTTGTCAGCAAAGAGAAGAGATTCATGAAGGCAGAATTTATGCTGATGAGGGGCTGTCAGGAACCTATGATATCCCCTAAAGTACTTCATCCCATTCCTTGGGTGCCATTCATAGTAAGCTTTCATGTCAGTTCCAATTACAAGACAAACCACAAAGTGCAAAAAATGACATGCAATGCATTGAGGACAGATTGACATACGTGCTGGATTAGAACTGACTTCGTCACATACTCATGCATCAAGCCAGGGCACCAAACCCTGAGGGACCATTTGAGAACTGTGCTGTAACCAATCATGACAGATTGTGCCGTAGCAGCTTTTACTTATCCCTAACATAACATGGTTGTTGGTCACAGAGGACTTACTGTGAAACCGTGATAGAGAAGACTGGGTTTATAGGCAGAGTAGTTCAGATCAAGTATCAGACCTTTACAATCTCACAAAAGGTTTATGATTTGACATCCAGTTTCACAGACACACTGTTGTACTGCATTGCGAATTGCAAATCCAGCTTGTCTTAGTAACAGCTTTAAAGAAGTCTATTACACACTTCTCGAGCTATGAGGATAGCTGTGGCTCCATGTAAATTTAAGGCCGCACTGCATAGCACATAGCATCTACCTGTGCAGTCACTCATGCTATAAATATAAAGAAAGGAGAGTTGGTGCTGAAGAACCGACATCTGCTGCCCAGCTGTTGTCACCTCGCCCTATTTGCTTTAGTCTCTGTTTTCCAGAGTATCCAAAGCTCACCTCACCTTCATAAAATCTAACGACTCCATCCGCTGGCACAGTGACAGGAGGCATCTAATTCATCTCATTTGATCAAGAGTGATTATGTATTTCGTTTCTCACTATATATTTAGAGAGAAATATTACTTTTTTGTTCCACATATTTCTAAAGGATGGCACAAAAGTAAAGGGTTTTTTTTGTTGTTGTATTTTTTTTGCCCTAAAACTAGGGCCAAATTTTGTTCTCGGCACACAGCTAACCGACAATCATTTCCGCCAACATCCCACTTAAAACTGACTACATAGTATTTTAACTTTGGCTATAACTATCAAAATATTTTGGAGATAAGCAAACCTGTCACAGAGTAATAACGCACGCAGTGTTTGGTTTAAAAAAAAAGGTAATGCTGGTATGATCAACGAAACAAAGATACAAAGCATTAATGATTGACCTTTTCAATTTTAAATAGAGAAATTTTTCCCAAATGCATACTGCATGTAGCATGTTGAGGAGTTTTGCAGTCTGGACCTTTGAATGAACCCTTCAATTATCTGTGTATAACCCTACAGAAAAGGGGTTTCCCTTTCACGAAAGGTCCCAAGTACAGCCAAACCAGTAACATCCCATAGAACTCTTGAGGGGCCTGTGTTTAAGAGCTTTTTTTTTTTTTTTTTTAAACATCCAATTCATTGTCAATCATTAAACTGAACAGAAGTTAGTGTACATATAGGAATTTATGCACAAAGTGTTGCTCGAGGGGCTTAAGTACGTCCGTCATTACGCGTAGCTGTTAACTATCGAAGAGTGATACATAATAACATCACCATACTTTTCATACTCATAATAGCTGCTCTCTGCAGGAGGCTCATTTTATTAAAGCTCTGGAGTGCTGATTAGAGACCCAATTTTGCCTTTTGCGTCATAATAAATATAGTCCGATGAGCAGATGATCCCAGATCCTATAACAGCACTCTTACCCTGAGACACTTAAACAATGTAGGCTCAGATCTGACTTCCCACAACCCTCTGCTGTAAGCTTCTGGCTCCCAGCAGCCTATTGTCCCTGACAGTATGGGTGACACTTGGCTGACACCAGACAGCTGATAGGCACCATGACACAGGAGTCTGTTCGCTGAGCGCCGCAAGAATGTGTGGCTCGTGGTCTGGTGCGAGTCACCATGTATTCAAAATTAGAAGGCTGATCAATTAAGTCATGTTTGTCCATCTAGCTGTGTGCGTCATCCAGTGAAGCTGACTAGCCAGATCTAATGCACCATCACATCACTCATTAAACTTTAATTATGAGAGAATTCTTATGAAGGATAGCTTATTTCCAAGGCTGCTGTGGGTGGCTTGATTGTTATCGACCATAGCTCAAGGCCTAATAACTCGGCCCAGGTGCATCGCCTGACCCTCGTAAAACGTGCATAAAAGCTGCGATGTGTATAAAGCTCTATTTTTACATTAGATAATGCAAATCAGTGTCACCAAACAACGCTGCTCAAATGGAACCTGAGGTGAATATTTGTCTTCGAGTGAGTGCGTGAGTGTGTGTTTTTGTGTGAGAGCCAGAGGCTGGTATAACTTCTGCACCCAGGTCTGGGAGAGATCAGCCACACTCCCATCTCAGCACAGGTGCAAGGTCACACGTGGAGTACAGAACCGTTCTTTGTTCACAGCTATGTACTCTCTGAAGTAGCTTATCTCAGCCCTGTCCTGAGGGAAGGTTCACACAAATGATAGCAGTTCATGCAGTCCCATTCCAGACTGCCATGTGGACTTGAGTAGACTCAATAACCCCACCTGATGCTGTTGTTTCAATAGTCTGAAAACAAGCTCCTCGTAAGTATAGATATATCAAAGCATAAATGTAGAAATGAAATGAATATACACATTCAGTAAGGGCTTGAACCGAATATTCTTAACTCTGGGGGTCTGTGTGTGCATGTATTTTCCATGTGCCCGATCTCTGAGTTTTCAGATTTTAAAATTTATCACCATATTCAATTTTAGCGTAGAATTATAGTGTTAATATGGAATCTTTGTGGATAATCTGCCCTATCTATTTATCCCTCCATAGTTTAAGCTGCTCATCCATCAGGGTCTCGGGGAGCTGGAGCCAACCCCAAGAGGCAGGGTACACTGTGGGCAGGTCTTTTTGAACATTGCAGTTTATTTAGCAATAACAAAAGTTCAGTGTAAAAAAAA
>JAOVYU010000060.1:13689754-13701770 GCA_025674565.1 Synodontis membranacea | reverse complement strand
GGGGGGGGGGGTTGTGGGCGGGGCGAGTGTGGTGTGGGCGGGGCTGTGACAGGCTCGCGGTGGATGTGGCGCTTTATTGTGACCGCAGGCTGCACTGCTCGTCTCAGAGAGCTACAGACAGAGGAAGAGAGAGGACAGTACAGCGTCAGTGCAGCACCATGGCAGACAACACGTACGAAGTGATAGTGATTGGGGGCGGCATTTCAGGTGAGTGTCACAAACACGCCACCAAAAACAAACAAACAAATAAACAAACAAACAACAACAAAAAAAAACACTTAATGTGCCCTTTGTCAAAGTTGGAGCTGCGCTTCATGGAGAGCTCTAATGTTGTAATGTTAGGGACAGCTGCAGTGCTGATACACACGACAGTGAGACGCTGTCCACAGGGGAGGGACTTTAGCACCTTGCAGGCGAACGGGGTTTTACTGCGTCGGTATCGCTTCATAATGATGTGCTGGTCCGTGATAAAGACACCTAATGACCAAGAAGTCATTTATCTCCTACGCGTAATTAAAACTTCAGTTGGTTTTGCGGCTCCTGTGTGAGCGGTTTTGCGCTTCCTGTTCCGTGAGTCTACCTGTTATTACTGCAGTGTGTACAGGTGCTGCGAACACAAAGCACACCTACAGAACGAAACGCTTTTTTTAATGAAAGATGTGACGGCGCGACTCTGTCCAGAGAGAGCGAGAGAGCGTGTGTTTGTATATCTTGGTTTTAACCAAAAGTCCAAACGAGGATCTTCCAGACAAACATCCTAATATAACCAAACTTGGTATGCAGTTTTGGTACCCTGCAAAAGATGGAGTGATTTGGCCTATAGATTTCGCTATAACAGAAATAAGTCAATATCTCAAGAACCGCTTAAAAGAAATGCTCCGTTTTTGGCAGGTTTTTTGGTGACCAAGTTTGGTTATGTTCAGATATTTTTCTGTGAAGATATTGGCTAATAATATTATATATAATATTGATTGGCGCATAACATCAGAACGGTTCTATCAAATGAGAATCTGCTTCAGTGACTCTTCATAGCTACCTTCATAGATGATGGTTACCAAATTTCGTGAGATTTGGATAGATGGACTCGGAGGAGATAGGTTTGTATAGGTTTTCAGTTTTGCCTGTGATATCATCCTTCATAGTTGATGTCAGCCGAACCATCAGAATGGTTACATCAAATCAGAGGGATGACATCATCTATCTTTAAGATCAGAGCGAAACCAGACTTTCATAAAGTAATGTCAGTTAATGAAAAGTAGATCATGAAGATAAGTAATTGCGGCTCCTGTGTGAGCGTGGTCCGCTTCCTGTTCCGTGAGTCTACCTGTTATACTGCGGTGTGTACAGGTGCTGTGAACACAAAGAACACATACAGTACGAAACGCTTTTTTTCTGAAAGATGTGACGTGAGACTCTGTCCAGAGAGAGCATGTGTTTGTATATCTTGGTTGTAACCAAAAGTCCCCACGAGGATAGGGATAACAGGACAGTTGTGACTCTATGGGGACACACAGTCCCCATAGACTCTGTGTCCCCATTTATTCATTCATTCATTCATTTATTTTAAATTAACAGAGCCATAAGGTTTCCTTTTTTTTGGGTATTGAGGTTAAGGATGCATTGAGATTTAGGTGTAAAGTATTTCAGTTTTAGTTGTGTTAATAATGTCCTCACAAGAATAATAAGACAAATGTGTGTGTCTGTGCGAAGACAAAGAGAATTCAATCACAGCAGGCTGTCTTTGAGTATAGTTTATTTATATATACTTTTTATATGGCTTTTGGGACATTTATTTTGATCATTGCCTTTTTTTTTTTCTTTTTTTTTAAAGTGAGACGGGGAGGAAAGCAAGACTAGACACTTTATAAATAATGACTCAATTTAGCCTATATGCTCAGGAACATGCAACTAACACACCTTTACTGTTACCGAAGCAAAAGTCTGTCCCTGCAGACTCACCAGGCTTCATGGCTCGATCTTTGACACTTTGACAGACTGACCCGTGAGTTATGAAATCGTTTTTTCACGTCAGAGGCACTGGCCCGTTCAGAGATAGCACTTTCACTGATAACCGAGCCCGTGATCATTTTGCTAAACTTGAGCAACTTTTATTATAGTCCACGATTTTATAGCCCCAGTTACTGAGACTGCAGCCTGTTAGACGAGACACAGAGGGCAAATAAAGGTGTACGGTTTATTAAACCACAGCTTAAAGGCTATGTGTAAAATTGATTTCAACCTTGTTCTTTTGTTTTGTGTTTTCTTTTCCTGAACTCCAATGCATACTACATCAGATCAAGAAAGTTAGTGAGAGAAGTTGTGGAATGCATCACTTGCAGAATAAATGACAAAGACGCATGAGATCAGTTAAAAAAAAAAAAAAAATGTGTTTAGGACATTTCAGCCTTGACGTCCAGTTCTTTCTCCAAGCATGTAGCAAGGAAATGTTTTTTCTTTTTCTTTAAGTGTTTTTGATGCCCTATGCATTCAGCGCCTGTTCTGTGCCCTGTAAAGCGAACAGGAGTTGAGTAACATTTCTAAGAATAATAGCCTATCTGTCAACTGTGAGATGGGAGGTTACGTCCTCTTTGCTGTAAAGAGGAAATTCCATTTCTGCTGTTTGGAATTGATGGTCAGTTCCCACACTGTAAATCAGGTATTCGCAGTTCAGCTCAGAGGCCTATAGTTCAGCAAAATCGAGCATGTTCGTAATGAAATGTACACGCTGAAAGGTTGTTAGGGTTCCTGGATAAACAGGACCCTATCTCCTGCTGATAAACTTAAGGCAAGGGTGTTTCCCTCTCAACAGATATCATTTCTCTTATCTGATGAACAGTTGCATAACTACACCAGATATTTTGTTGAACTAGTGTTAAGAATCAAATAATGTTATGTTTATTCTGAAATGAAATATTATATTGAACTGCATTACACAGATTAAAGTGATGCATCTGGTAAGTGTTTGCCAAAGACCTGTCATGCTGGGGCTATGTTACACACAAATTCTACACTTTCACATATACGTGCAGTTTATTGCAGTTTGTTGCACCCGTAAAACTCGTAATTACTACTGATGGATTAAGTTTTAACATCTTACAGGATCATTTTCATAATCTACCTAAAACTGGAGCTCATTTATCTAAATTATGAAGATATTTCACATTATGCTGTGTACAGACAGGAATAAAATCTCTCTACTAAACATCTATAAATATAGGTAAATAAATAAGTATACAAAGATACACTGCATGCAAGCATACATTGTACTGATTAGTATAGAAAACTTCAACAGGATCCTGTTTCTGAATGTAATAAAAGAACCTATTATATGAAAAAGGTTAAATGCACATCTGTAAATATAATAACGTTGTATATGCTAGATTTCTTTAATAGACACTATAAGATGCCATGTCCTCCTGATGCATTGTTTATGTATCCTTTAAGCTTTTTTGTATTGTATACCACATATTATTTACATGCTGGTCGTAAGGCTTAGGTTTATTCCTCCTGAGAGGCTTTGATTAGAAACCTGAGCCACCAATTCTAATTAATACTCCTGGAGAAGACCTAAAAAGAAATAGTGTTTTGTTTCTAGGTGTCCTTTACTAATGATAAAATCACTCCTGCTAAATCCAATTGTTATCTGCAAAGCCACTGGCTCCTGCTCTTTGGCCAAGGCGTTAAATAGCTCTGACAAGCCATTTTACTCATTTTGTTCTGTTTAACAAGCACAAATGCCACGTAATGCTTAATTTATCAGGGTAGCTATGGAAGACTCCTTGAGGGAAATGTGCTGGACAAAAGAGACCAGCTCAAGCCAGATCCCTCATTTTCTTCAGCCAAATAATTACGGATTTTAAAGAAATTATGAACGTAGATTCACCATCCACTTTATTATGAACGCCTGTACACCCTTATCAGGCAATCATTTGGCAGTAGAGTAGAGCAAAAAAAAAATTCATAAAGATACAAGTCAAGAGCTTCAGTTAATGTTCACATCAGACATCAGAGTGAAGAAAATGTGTGATCTTGGTAACTTTGATCAGTGGCATGGTTGATGGTACCAGATGGGGCTGGGTTGAGTATTTCATAAACTTCTGATCTCCTGTCAAGTTCACACACAGCCATCCCTAGAGTTTATTCAGAATGGTGCAAAAATAAAAAAAAATCTGTTCTGTACAGATTTTTTTTCAGATTTACCATAAGGATGTCTCCAGCTCATATACAGTGAGGGGAAATATGTATTCATACAGTTTTGTTTTTGTTATTTAATATCTTTCCATTGCACATATTTCCATTTTGGCCCATTCATCTTGGCAAATCGTCTTCAATTCCCCAAGCTCGCAAGGGTCCCTCTAACAGAGTCACAATTCGAAATTCGAAAATCTCCGTAAATTTTTCATTGGATTCAGGAGATGCGAGACCCTCTTGAGGTATTCTGTCCTTATGAAAAATGAATGTGGGAATATTTCTACACAGCCCGGAATGTTGTATTTCTTTTGTTTCTGAAGCTACTGAGTCTAAAAAAACTCATCAATCCTATTTTTGCTTTAGAGTACCGGTACATTTCAAATATATGTAAATTCCTCTAGAGAGTGATGCACGATCGCACATTTATTTACACACGATTTCCACATTTAATCAGTTGACCCTTGTGTGTCCTGTTATATATCCTGTGCTTGCTAGGATACTGGTATTCTGCCTCTGGAGAACTGCCAGGTTAAAACAAGCACACAGAGGCAGGCAAGATAAATGTGTAACGTGTGTGTTTGAGGGCTTCTCGGTCACTCTTGGTTATATAAACCCGAGTGTAATAATTCTACACAGCTCTCTGTTCCATCCACTGACTTCATCATTAATGGCAAAATCCCTTTGGCATGGTGCTGTATTGCATGGTTATGCATGTGAATGTAACTTTATTTTGAAGTGCTAGGAAAGATTGATGAAGTAGCAAAAAAATAAACATAAAAAATATGTAGTTGCTCTGGCTTACAACACCTACATTTTTATCCCTCTGGGATTTATTCACCCAAGTATAAAAGGAAACCAAACGAGAGCAAGTCCATAGGCTGGTTAAACTACATAAAGCTGTGGTATAAAGCCTGACACTTTAAATCCACATATAACATCATAAGAGAGACCGTTCTCTCCAGAATATCTAACAACATGGATTTCTATGGTAATTGTTTGGCTCAGTTTATGCAATGAGAGATTATGTTAAATATAGCTATTTCAAAAAGTGATAAGCTCAATTCAGCCAATTGAATATTTCTGTCCAGAGCACACTCTGTGTAAGTCATGCCTGTTTGGTAATGTAATATGTGAAGTGCAGTTTATTGCAGTGTAATAGATGGATGGATTAATGGTTCTGTCTTACTAACTAGAAACGCCCACAATCCTGTCCTTTATAGCTGGGAATAGATTCCTCGCATTCTTTTCTACCATATTGACTGTTTTCTTCTATATTACAAGCGTTTTTCTTAGACCACTGTGGCCCTCGAGCTATGTGCCCACTATGTGTTCACTGCCTATGAATTAAGCATCTTAAGGACACTGTGTCTGATCTTGTCACTGCACGCTCCCGGCACGCTCCCCTCTCTCTCTGTTCTACGTGCCGGAGGTAGCACACTGCCGTGTATGCGCGCTCAGGACACCTGTGCTGCATTAGCACTGATTATAGACTATAAAAGACTCATGGCCATGCGCGTCCCCGGCGAAGCTTTGACGTCTTCTTGTCAAGTGTCTGACGTATGTATTTTGTTCCTCGTGTGGATTATTTTCATTTTGGACTGCCCCCCTGTGTTTTCCTATTATTTGAGTTATCGCCACAGTACCCAAGTTTATGTTTGAACTGTTTTCTGCGCCAAGTGTTTGCCGTCATCCTCAGTTTCAGTTTGAGTGTATACATCTTCAGTGATTATTTACCCGTGTTTCAGTTTCCGGTTTGCCTCTGTACCGCGCTTTGCTTGAATAAATATTGCTTTAAGTTCCTCATGCGCTGTGTAATCCCTGCGTTTGTGTCCACCATACACACACACACAAGGAGCACACGTGACAGATCTGGACATCCCTGCACTGACAGCCCCAACAAGAAGCCCAAAAACAGTAAGATTTACTCTTTGGGTGAATCACTGGCTTGTCGTCATAAATGGTTCAACTGGTCCAGTAGCTGAGACCATGAATCTTCTTGTACTCCCCACCAGAGCCCTCCTTATAGTTTAGTGGCTCAAGTACCCATTACTGTGAAACCAAAAGTTAAGTTGTAGTGTCAAACCTGATCCTCCAACATGGGTGGAGTTGAACCAAAAGTGCAGTTGTGGGGATTACAACCACTACTCTAACATGCCACTCAGTGAGGAGTATCTACTCAAAGGAAATTGTCCAGGAGTTCACATAACCACAGCTACATGCCAGTTGTTCTATGTAAAACTTGCATTAATTGCCATATCTGCCTTAAACGTCTTTCAGCCATGTTTAACAGCTCATGGGTGTCAGTGGGAGATGATACTTTCAGTTCTCTGATGCATACTTGAGGAAACTGTGTGGAAAATATTGCACACAGAATGATCCAATGACTGTAGAATATAGCATTAGTTAGCACAGAGGAGATACAGACATGGTCTTTGTTCCGAACCTCAGATATTGCCTAAGTCCACTAAAAATGCTTTATACACACAGACATTTGGAGCCACAGTGAGGTTTCTTGAATTGTATGTGTTATTTCACTGTAGTCGCTAACATTAGCAACACACAACTGATGATTTTAAAAAGCTGAACAAACATTAAACACAAAAGTGGGCTCAGGCAGTGTTGTCGAGTGTACGATCAGGTTCCTAATCAATATTTACTTTTCCATATGTTGTCGAGTGTATGATCAGGTTCCTAATCCATATTTACTTTTCCATATTAATGTAATCAGAATGGCCCAACAACAGACTATGTTTGCAATGAAAAGGACACAGCTGTGGATTTCTCAGTGTGATCACTACACCAAATGTTGATTTATATTGTTAAGTTTTATCTGTAAACAGTGAGGAATCAACAGAGATCCATTATTTAAAATCCAAGCATTTCTAAGTGGCAGTGGAACATTGAACTGTTAGTGTTCGCCTGAATTTATGTGACAAAAGCCAAGACATGCAATAACTGATGCCAAGGGACTGTTTAATATACAACCCCCTCTGAAAGTCTTGGAACAGCAAGGCCAGTTCTCTTGTTATGCTATACTTTGAAGACATTTGGGTCTGATATCAATCGATGAATATGAGGTGAAGGATCAGAATTTCAGTTTTTATTTCCTGATATTTACATTTAGATATATTAACACGGCAACTTTCGTTTAAACCCACCCATTTTTCATTTGATCAAAATGTTGGATCATGTGGTTGTATAAACCATTAATAACCATGAATGACTACTCTTGGTATCTGTCTAGGGTTTCACCTGTGAAGAGTGTGTTTGTTTTTAATAAGTATAAAGATGAGAAAAGGGGGAGAATCTATCAGAGCATCAGGCTTAGCCAATTCAACAATCTGAATGTCCCGAAAAGGGAAGAAACCAATTTGGTACTAACAATTAGACATTAAATAGGTTGGCCAAGGAATACAACAGCAGAATATCCAAAAACAACAGTCAACACCAGCAGCCTCCACAAGACAGCGGTGAAAGTATCACAATCCACCGGTCAAAGAAGAAATATAGAGGTCATACCACAAGCTGCCGTAATAGAATTGGCAATGTTGTGGAACCAAGATTAACCTCTACCAAAGTGCTGGAAAGGCCAAAGTATAGAGAATGAAATGATCTGCTCATGATCCAAAACATACAAGCTCATCGGTCAAGACCAGTGTAGGTAGAGTCCTGGCTTGGGCTTGCGTGGCTGCTTCTGGAATGACCTCACTAATGGACTCTTTATTGATGATGATGTAACTCATGATGGTAGCAGCTGAATGAATTCAGAAATCTACAGAAACACTGCCTGCCAATTTAGAAAGAAATGCCATCCACACTGGCAATAAGCACACTGGCAACACCACACATTTCAACAAGACTGGCCAAGTAAGTCAGCAGACTTTAACCAAGTGAGCATGCATTTCACCCTCTGAAGAGGAGACTGAAGGGAGAAATCAAATATCCCCACCAAAAAAATAACCCCCAAAACAAATAACTACTAAAAGAAACTGTGGTACAAGCTTCCAAAACCATCACAAACGAAGAATGCAACAGGTTGGTGGCTTTAGTGGGCTTGATGCAGTTTTTGCAAGCCAGTGATATGCAACCAAATGATAAATGATATTTACTTTCAATTACTTTAAGACTCTTTTCCTATACTTTTGATCACCTAAAAATTGGGTACCATGGTTTAAGCTGTTTGACACATTTAGATGCGAGTATCAAGAAATGAAAGCTGAAATAGTGATCTATAGTTTCATATCTTTTAATCTCAAACCCAAATGTTTAAGTGTACAGC
The DNA here is from genome assembly GCA_025674565.1 of Synodontis membranacea. Lineage (NCBI taxonomy): Eukaryota > Metazoa > Chordata > Actinopteri > Siluriformes > Mochokidae > Synodontis > Synodontis membranacea. The sequence continues at coordinate 13,693,300 of JAOVYU010000060.1, read as the reverse complement.
AAAATCAAATGAACCTGGTATTGCTGTTCCAGTACTTTCCAGGGACTGTATGCTTAAAACTGTTTACTTAAATTACTTTTTCTGGATGTAATTCTCTATGTAACTGCCTTCAGGGCACGTATAAACAGGATTTCTTACTTTGTTTTTATCTCTTTGAATGGAGTAGAGAAAAGCCCGACTCCAGCTTGACTGGCTTTATTATGCAACTTCAGATAATGCTTTACTGTTTCTCTGACAAGGCATCAACTGTCCCTGTGTTCGGTAGCTCTCCTCTTTCTCTGATCTGCTTCTGGGTGATTGCCTTTTCAGATACACAATATATTGGTGTTTGGCAGCAATTTTGTCCTGCAATCATTTTCACTGTTTGGAAAACATGAGAACCGGAATACAAGGTGCACCACTCAAACATCCACATTTCTTAGTGCTTGTTAGTATAGCACACAGAGAGAAAGCCTTGTGTATTCTTTGCAATAATTGGGTTTTTGACCTTTTTTGGTGGGGAGATTTTGAATTAAAGATATCGATTTAACATGATGTGTTACAGTATTAAAAAAGCAAAAATCTTTTCAGACTAAATTTTAGTTAAAGATGCAATAGGTAAGACAGTTGTGCTTTCAAATATTGAAGATGGAGGTGTATTCTCTCAGTGGTAATTGACTATTCATGTTCGCTAGCAGCACACAGTGCACCCTTTGTCTTGGCGTTTCTTTGTGTTCAGTTACATTGGTAGTAAATGGTGTGCTGTGTGCTTAGCAGAAACATGTCTTTCAAATTGGAAAGGGAAAAATGTGTGAGGCCTTGCACACATCAAACTACCATAAGCATTACGTTGAACGTTAGTTTGAGGAATAAGCAGAGTTTTGAGGATGGATTAGCCAAAGCGTTTAAGCTTTAAGCATTTAAGTGTTTAGTGTTTAAATAGTAGAGAATCTAGAGACCAAAAGGTGGTCTATATGACATCCAGTCTGATAATAGGATTTCTTAATTAAGCCTGAAGCTGGCACAGAAAGTAGATTCTGTTTGGACTTTAATATTAGGTTTCAGCTGAGAGAACAATTAAAGTAATTAGATTTGAATGGTTTTTTTTTTGTTTGTTTTTTAAAACTAAGAAACATTAATTCGCAATTGACCTTTGCGCTTAAGAGATGGTGCTTTTCAGTCTGTGGTGGCCTGTGGTGAATCTGAGCTCAAAACACTGAGCATCTTTCATTTTTTCAATGATGTGGAAAAAGTGAACTACTGTTGGAAAGGATTTCCCCACAAGCGCGACATTCAGAGTTTATATTTGTTTTGATATCTTAGAGCTGCCTGCTGTGTCACCTTTTGTTCCTGATGAGTAGTGAGAGGCAGTCAGACCATTCTTACATTTACCCTCGCCAAGCGACCGCATCCTTACATTTGCAGTTGCCATGGAAACCATGGCTGGTTCCTCCGCACTCTTGTTTTACAGCAAGTGGCCTGCTGTATTGACACTAGCGAGAATAAATCCAGCTGCTTGTTTAACTGGCTTCCTGCGAGAGCCAGTTTGGTTCTTGCTGACTTAAGGCTGAAAATTTTGTTCTATTCCATTTGCAAATGTTCATGTACCATTGAAGCAGCCCACGGGTCCTAACTTATTTATATTTATATCTAAACCCATCAAATCCTAGTTTTATTCATTTACATTTTAAAAACCTTTTCAGGCCAGTAATTTTTCAAGTAGTCTTGTGATTTGACCATTATGAAACCATACCTGATTCACTAAAACCTTTGTAACTAACTTTATGATGTTTGATAACAGAGTTCCTGATAAATGATTTACTCTGTTATAAACTGTGTTCCTCTAGGCAGTTGTGTATTTTAGCTTTCTTTATGTTTGACATTTTCTCCTGCTTCTTTCTGGTGCGTGTGTGCGTGCGTGTATGCGTGCATGAGTGTGTCACACAGATCCAGGATATTTGAATGATTTAAGAGCCACAGGCTTTCTTACCATATAATTATTGAATAAAAGTCATTGCGGATAGGTCAGCATCTGCCTCAGGTGTATCCTGGGTGTTGGAGAGAGGGTGAGCAAAAGAGCATTGATCTGTCTTGATCTGAGAGAGAGAGAGAGAGAGAGAGAGAGAGAGAGAGAGAGAGAGAGAGAAGACAATCTTGCTTGAGATAAACACTTTCATCACTGAAAATCCTTTTCAAAGTGCCGTATCCCTTTTGTTTGTGTATTATGACAATCCCACTGGATCAATTCACTCTGCCAGAAATTATGATCTATAAGGCTGTACTGTATGTGTGCACTGTAGTATTTGCAGTAGAAACATTTGTACAGGTTTAGATTATGGACAAACACAGTGCTAATCTAATCAGCCACTTTGGGTGTAAGATTAACTTAATTATTTGATTGCCAATTACTATTTGAAGTGAAACAGCCCAAAAGCAAGCAAGCACCATGCTATTAATCACAACCACACAGTGCAGACCAATTCCATCCACCCAGTTTTGACTGCCCAGTGAGTTTCACATGTAATTGTGATGCATTGTGCAGTTATGCTAGGAAGTGAAATCTCATCATGTTTTTGGGATCTGCTTCCCGTAAATAACTATTTATGGGGTCACTATTGCTCTCTTCTAACTCGGGAATGTGTCTTTTTAGTATTTTTCTTTCTTACATACTGTTACTCAAACCAGATTTTGAAGAAAGAAAAAAAAAGAGCCAGAATCTACATTTCCAAATGTATCACACAGGCATTGTTTTAAACGCCTTAGACACAAATTTTAAAAATCCACTCGGCCATCTTAATTTCAAACGCCCAGTAGATGAAAAGAAGAGGGCTACATCGCATTAGTCGGACTGAGGAGCAAGCATCGCAATTGCAGCTATGCTTAAAGCAATATATATCCTGGCGGAAGTCCAACTTCAAGACCCAGTATTATGATGAAAGGTCCTAGTGCATTTGCACAGATGTGGGCTTCTGCTGAATGATAAAAGAGAACACTCCAAAAAAAACCAAAGTAGTTCCTGAGCGGGTAAAAATAACTTGAATTACGTCTTTGGCCATTTATGTTGTGGACCATTTCTGTTAGTCTGTTACAGATGAATAATTGTACTTGCCTGTTGAGGGTAACGGGTAAATGTGTCATTGATAGTGTCATACTATCTATTATTGTGGGCCTGCATTTGAAAGGTGATTTTATTTTTAATTAAGTCCAGAGGACATCTATAATGTTAAAACATAAACAATGTTTATACTAGCCATTCAAGACACCTGACTGCACTGTCAGTTATGAAAACTTGCATGAATCAAATTTCCAAAAGAGTTATACCAACTTAAGGGTACGTTCGAGGCTGTTTGGTCCCCTTTACTAACTGGGTGAGTGTAAAAGCAGCATCAACACATTTTACAAGAGCTTCACTGCCTCACTTATCATGTACTTATCATAAACCCACACTAATGGCTGTAGTATTCTGTTGATATACGATAAAGTAGTCTTTTTTACACTGCAGGATCCACAGAAATCATCATAAATGTATATCACACCATACCAATATAATTTACAAACCCTGTCTCT
>JAOVYU010000060.1:13595111-13606433 GCA_025674565.1 Synodontis membranacea | reverse complement strand
CACACACACACACACACATGCTGCTGTCACCAGGCATTGCACTGCTGTCGAGGTAGGTTTTGTCATCAGTACAGTATTGTTAAGGGCCCCTCCTACTTGCAACCTCATTCCAGTGTTCCTCATATCCACTCACTCCCACACCACAGTCACACGCACTTCATTACAACGATCCAGGCTCCACTGAGTGCTCCTCCCTTATAACTGGAGGAACGAGGATGGTTATTATCAGAGCAGCTTGTGCTTTGTTAAAGCAAGATGATGTAACCCCGTTACTGTCAACTCTGTCTCCGTTAATCTGATGCTCGTAAGTGGCAAGTGAATAAACATCTATGGTGTATTCAAGACTGTAATCCAAGAAACGATAAGATAATACTTTATTAATTCCAGGCCATGACATAGAATACAATACAGTACGATATAATAAATATTCTATACTATAATGTATAATATAGTCCTGAGCAAACAGCAGCACATGTAGTGTAAAAAAATATATGATGGTTGGCAGTAAACAAATGAGCGGAACAGGTTCAGATTTGTGCGGTGTCCAAAATGGACATGTAATGCAAAATCACACGGTCAAGAACAATAAACGAATGATCCAACTGAACCATTGGGTATGTCAAAACAGTAATGACACCGCTGGTGTAACAACAGAATATTTAGTATAGTAGTAAGCAGTTTGAGACATGGTTCAAGTGTTTGAGACTTGGTGGCTGTAGCCATCATCATCGTAGTCTCAGCATTACAGAAATTTTATTATGCATAACTGCAATTAATGACTATTAACTAAAGAAGAAGAAACAAAGTGATACTGTCAAAGAGTAGTGCCCCACACACACACACACACACACACGTTTATAAAATAGTAGTAATAGTAGCCATATCTTCTTTCTGCCTAACAAAGGGCCATAATGAAGTATCCATCTGGAAATGCATCACACTGGCCCTGAGCTCAGCCTCCATCTCCTCTATCCACACGTGGCACTCCAGGCAAATTGATCCTGTAATTCACCAAAGCTGTCCTGCTGCCCCGCGTCAAAGTCTTTTCAAGTACAGGCCATTAGCAGGAAAATGTACGCTCATCCTGTAGATATGAAAGGACTTTGAGAATGGCTTTTTCACTACTTTTCAAGGTTTCAGTATGTGAACTGGTGATTTCGAATAATGCTTTTGGCGCCTGATGTAATTGAAGGTGATGGCCTTCGAGTCTTCCTGGTTTAACTGCAAGCAAATCTCTGCTGTCTGTGATAAGAGTGGGTTTTATTCCAGCCTCCAGCTTTGGAATTTTGGACATTGTTCCCAAGTGATATAATGAATACGCGGTGCACATTAAGAATACGTTGTATTTTTATCGTAAGATCATCGTAGATTTCCTTTTTCTTGTCACAGTTTAAATCCTGACCCGTTGTAATAATTGCAGCCACTTACTGTATCCTATGTTGGTCTGTTTATTGTGGACTTTAACGAAGCACGGTCAAAGTATAAAGACTCAGAGAATGCCGTTGTTTATTCAGGTGGGACGGGGCATGTGCTTATGCTTTGTTTGACTTGCCTTGTATGTGGTAATTTGCGGGTTAGAGTGGCGTCATTTTCCACCTCGGCACATTCAACTTGAAGTGCAAAAAAAAAAAAAAAAAAAGTGGACGCCTTCATGTTCGTCTTTTCCTAGAACAAGCTAGCCAGCCAACTGTGGTCAGTGCTGTATATTTATTTATTTATTTATTATATATTTATTTATTTATAATCCATCAGGTGTAACCCAGGCGTGTAACTAGTGATTAGGGATGTATCTCTGGCAAAAGTTTGTGGACATCTGCCCATCACTCTTCTCCAACCTGTTGCCGCAAGCACACGACTGTAGAGAATGTATTTCAGGTTCCCTTCACTGAAACGAAGGCACACTAACCTGTTCCAGCATGACACTGGCCCTGTGCACAGTATGAGGTTAAAGAAACAAAACAAGGTTTCCTGTGTTGGAGTCAACAAACTCGAGTTTGACAGAGCCCTAACCTCAACCCCACTAAACACCTTTAGGATGAACTAGAACCAACTGCGTACCAGGCCTCATCAACCGACATCAGTGCCTGAATTCACTAACGCTCTTATGGCTGAATGGACAAATCCTCACAGCCACGCTTCCAGCATCTAGTAACAGCTAAAGGGGGACTAAATCTGGAATGAGATTTTCAAAAAGCGCATGATGGTATGATTTGCATTTCACTCAGCAGAATGAATGGAGGAAAGGCTCTCAAGTTTGAAAGCATGGCCTCTTTGTAGTGCTGCTCAGTGTCTGGTCTCCATATGTTCCCTTCAGTGGTGTGGGGAAAGACACACGATCAGCTACAATCTGGTTGCAACTCGGTTCTACCCTTCGTCAGGGTAAAACAATAATGTGAGGGATATCATAACATAATACTAACACAGTAGCAAATGTGATGAGTTGTTTAGGTGTAATACAGTAATATTAAAGTGATGTGTAAGTTTTGAAACAAACTTTATTCCTAATTTTCTAAAAGAATAGAGTTGGTCTTCAGAGTAATCACCGTTAGATTCTATGACTTTGTCACTTATCTGGCGAAGAATGAATACCATCATGAAAGCAGGATTCTTCCGGGTTTTGAGCAAATATATACATCTGTGCACTTTTGCATATCCTCAACATTTTTGAAACGTTGGACAGAGCCTGTATGTTGCAGCAACCTAAACAAGTGGAAATCCCTTCATTGAGTCCACTGAGTAGGCTGGGTACGATGTCTTTCATCACTCTGACAGCTTCTCCAAAATCAAGCAGCTCGTAATAAAGGTGTAACGTACCTGTAACGCAGGTGTTAAGCCACTGAGTGATATTTCTCTTTGAAAGTGCATGTGGAACCCACCTAGGGATGGGAATCCATAAGAAATGATTGATGTCGGTGCCATCGTCGATTCTTCTTATCGGTCCGGTTCTTTATCTTTAGCTCTGTCGGTTCTCGATTCCCATCCCTAAACCCACCTACCAACTTTCAAAATCGTTCCCGTTACCTTCAAATGCCTTATAATGCCTTACAAATGCCTCTCAAGTCGATCTTCCTCCATAGCAGCTCCTCCCCCTGCAGCTCCTCTTCTTCCGTTATCTTTCGTCTATCACTTCTTGGCTCATCATCTAGCTCAAATTCACCTTTTTGAAACTGCAAACTAGTTCTTGACCACAGAAATGCCTATTGCAACTTTTCAAATTTCGTCTCTCTACTTTTTTTTCCCCTACTGTTGAATAGAATAGAAGACGATGATGAATATGACTCTTGCTTCGCTCCATATTTGATTGGTAAACGATCTAAAACGTGCTTTCACGAGGAGTCTTGATAAATGATTAAGGATATTTACTAGGCCATGAACTTATGCAACATATCAACTGTTTGCAATATATATATATATATCCATGCTTTGCAATTGATTTTTTGATTGCATTCTGCAGAAAAAAAAAAAATCCTTACAGTTCAGAAATGCAACCGTTTTGCACGATGTCTGGTTCTCACCAAGTGTAAATCAGATGTTTTCATCGTATGAAACAACAGCATTCAAGGCTTCACACACTTACTCTGCATATTTGGCTTTGTTGATTTGCAAGCGCAGCTGCTGTTTTACATGCTCGTATTTCTCGGGGCTGATGCTGAGTGCACCAGTGTGGGTCTCTCTACCTGTTCACTAAAGCAAAGCGCCACCATCCCTCTTAAATATTTGCACTCTCCTCTCCTAACGCAGACAGAGCCGCAGAGTGTTTACACGTGGGATCGAAAGCTAGCGTGAGCCACCGTGTTCTTTACTTTCACAGTTGACCGTGGCTGCATGCCTGGGGCACTTCTGTAATTTCTAGAGCTTTAGATCGTGACGTTCTGAACCATGGCGTTTAGAAGACTTAGTCCAGATACACAGAGAGCTAGGTTCTGGCTGAGGAACAGGGACGGTCCTGCAAGTGTGGTGGATTCTTGTAACAGAAAGCAAAGGTGGGCGAGATGTCTTGGTACTTTTTACTAGTAAAGGTCAGCTTTTATTTGAGGCATGTATGGTTTTTACTAGTGAAAGAGCACTGTCGATCAGTTAATGTCTGTATGAGGACATTCACAGCCGGAATTCAGTTCAAGTCAATATAAATTGATTCCTGATACATTTAGATTTTCTTTTTTTTAATCTCTCTAGCCTATGTCAAGGTCTTTCTAGTTTAATTACTTGTTGCTTTGAAAACGCATAATTTTTCTGCGAGAACAAACTTCAAAATTTCATACTACAGTCGACCCTCGCCACTTCACGCTTAGAATTTCGCAGCTTCACGCTATCGCGTTTTTTTCAAATACAGTATATTCATTAAAAAGTTGAAAATGCGGGTTGTCTTGAGTCAATTATTTTTATTTTTTATTAAAAATTCTTTTTTCCAAAAAATTGGGTCTAGAGAGCTCTAATAATGTTAAAAACCGTATTTAGAAAGTCGTAAACAGGTTTTCTATGCTCTAACTACACGGAAATGTTGCTTTGTGGAAATTCACTTATCGCGGTAGAGTCTGGAACGGATTAACCGCGATAAACGAGTATCTGTGTACGATGGCAGAACGAGACAAATAAAAAGTTAGTTACCTAATGTGAGTTCATCACAACGTGCTTTGGATAGATGAATCTTGTGTAAAATAGTCTGAAAAAATTCCTGTCTTTTACGTTGTTGTAGAAGTGATATTAGGCAGAATGAGCATTTTCTGAAACTAAATTCATGCTGAACAAATGTTACCCTAGCACTTTGTTTCATCCGTGGAATTTTATTGGGACAACTGACTGTAAACGAACAAGTGCTTTAATGATTGTAGAAATGAAATGTGGAAAATATAGAATCTGTACATCCCTCTTGCTTACTGATTCATTGTTCTTCTGTTATCCAGTCGCATCTCTTTTGTTTAGCCAGATTTAACAAGAAAAGAAAGAAAGAAAAGAAAGAACGAGAGCCATGGCCTTCTGATGCCTTAGGACAGTAGAATGATCGACGATCAAACATCTTACCAGCTCTCGAGTCCGTTGTGTCAAATTTTTGTCCAACAGTTTCTGCAGCTCCTCGTTTTCCGTTTCCTTTGGCCCACCACTTCTTGGCTCTAGTTCAGAAATGCTGATTGCAGTGTTGCCATGAACTTTGCGAATTTCGTCTCTTGCTCCCGTTGAGTTTTTTCCACGAGAATGGAACGAATGTCGATCTTGCTGGGCTCCATGCTTAATTGATAAACTACCTTAAACGCATTATTTAATGGGGAGATTTGATTAATAATTAGCAGTATTTACTAGGCTATGGACTAGTATAACATATTCACTATTTGCAATATATATATATCTACGATTGCAGTGCATGTTGGTTGCATTATGCAGATGAGCCATAAAAAATTCAGAACAGCTCAGAAAGCCAACCGTTTTACACGAAGTCAAGTTCTGAGTTAACAAGAAGAAGAAGAAAAAAAACAAGAGAGTTAGTGTTTCCTGGTCTGCAGGATCCTCTCTCTACTTGGCCAGAGTCCAGCTTATGAATTTTATAAACTGACAGGTCAGTTTAAATGTGCTCAGTGTTTTAAATGCACCAGTAAACAACAGTAACATGCCAATAACAAGCCTTCTCCTCCTTCTCCAAGCGTTTTCCTCTCCAAGCGTTTTCCCGCATGAAATCATGACACACTTCTGCCTTCTTGTGCCGAAAGCTCCGTAATGTCTTCCCTGTTGTTTCCTCAGTGGACGTGTAATCGGTCCTGTTAATTTTTCAGCAATGTTGTCGGCTCCACAAATCGGCGGATTTGACCGACTGCATTAGAATTATTTGAAAGCGAAGGCATTTATCAGGAGTGGGTTAGTTTCTTAGCGTGGACTGAGTTACCCTTGCTGGTGCTTGTACACGTCCTCAGAAACGAGCACAACACATCCGTGTGGTGCAGCGTCAGCGTAAACAGTGGAAGCAGTATTCCAGCACGTGACGCAGACTGAGGAAAGTTGTCAACGTGCGTAACCATAGAGTGTGGTTTTCCTATTGCAGTCAGTGGTTGAATTTTAAAGACCTCTTACGTCTACTGAAAGGTCTGCTCTGAGTATCAGTCTTCTAGATTTTTCTAGATTTGTAAATATTTTCGAATGTAGAGTAAGGGTTTTTGTTTGGAGACTCCGATCATGGCAACCCTCACAAATCTCATCATCCTGTCTTCTGTTACTGCAAATGAAATGGCTAAGCGGTCGTTTTGGCTCCGGCGTCCCATTTAGTGGCCGTCGCTTTTAATCCACCAGATGCGTACAAGATATGCAAGCGAGTATGGAGAACAATGCCGCTAGCAGAACAGCTGCGTGCATGCACATACATGTGGAGAAAGCGAAATCCATTTGTACCTTACGAGGTGAGACACACGGGAACCTCCCTCTCCCCCCATGCTGTCTAAAATCATGCAAATAAATCCAACCCCCAAACAAAACACCTGTACCAAGTGAAACAAACTCTCCATCAAAGCTACGAAAGTCTAGTGAGCAGAATCAAAGAGGAAGAGGTTTGTAAATGTCAAGGTCTAAACCAAACGCAGGTTTCTTGAGCAATCAGCTCAACTAGCGTCTTAAAGATAGCGGGGAAGGAGTAGTAAGCTAATGAGTCCAGTTTACTGAAGGCTCGAATAGTCCTGTAGATATGGCGTCACGAACAGGGAAACTCAAATGGATCGGACCTTTTAGAGAACCTGAATAGGACTCGCCACAGGCAAGACAGAGAGAAAGAGCATTCAACAAAAATAGCAAGAACACATCAGATGCGTAAACGGTGCATTGAATTTAGTAACTGTGTTTTTTAGGCAGCTTGAACCGGAGTGATCTGTGCTGCTGTCAGAAACCGAAGCAAGTCTTGACTATCATGATACGTTCGTTACGGCTGTATAGAAATACAAGTTTCCGATTAAGACGTTCCGTGACTTTACACTGGAGAACATCTCGTCGTTGTAAATAGAATTTGTATTCTCTGTCGAGAAGACGATACTAATGATTTAAACGCCGAATGAATATTCATGAAGAGATCCTGGCTTAAGGTAGACATTGTAGTTATCACAAGCAGCGCTTCTTCTGAAATTAAGTTTAACAGGGTTATGAAAACAGTTGCACCAGCAACATCTGAGATGTTTAGTTTTCTTCTTACAAGTCTCTTCTGGCTGTATACCGTCACTTCTTCTCCAGGTTTAAAGTCATCCAAATGGTCCCGTAACGCGATATTAGATTCTTGCCCGGTTCCCCAAGCCGCAGGGGCCGTGGAGCTGTTCCTTATTATTCAAGGCCAGATAGGATTGCAGATGCACTACACCAAAGTGCTGTTATGTGTTCGGGAATAAACCCATGGATATTAATTATTGATGACGACAAACCCTCTACTTCTGTCAAAGATAAAGTGGTGCTGGCGTCTCTCAAGCTTCTGTCTTTCTGCTCAGAAGCGAGCGGAAGTGCGATGCCCGGGGGGTAAACAGGGACCGGGCTGAAACTCGCGGAAACTGTCTTCGCAGGGCATCACGTTTGTATATACAGATGTTACAGGCGCGTCGTCATGTCACTGGCCTTGCAAAATATCATTCTGTGTACGGTTATCATCTCTCACTGTACGGCTTTGTGTGTAGCTGTCTCTTTCGACAGATTGCAGTTGACATGATCTCTCTGTTCTGCCAGTCAGTTGAGGTTGGAGGCTTTATTGTTTGTAATGGTGTGTGTGTGTGTGTGTGTGTGTGTGTGAATTTCCCCTGGCGAGGTATCCCTTTGGAATCTGTATTCCTCAGCGGCTCTTTGTACCTCCTTAATGCTATAAATATCGATCTTGCTAGGAAAGTAGATGTTTGGTATCGGAGGCGCATTTTAATCCTGTGTAGATGGGAGTTTTAATAACCGTGCTGGCACCTTTCATTTTTTTTTTTTTTTTTTTTTTTTTTTTGTGAACGTTGAGCACAATAAATTATTAAGGATGTTTCCTTTGTTGGAGACTAGAGCCAGGTGAGGTGTTCAGAGTGTGCGTGCTGGCTGAAATCCCTCAGTTTCCTGTTCTGCCAACCTTCGTATGCTGCTTGTTTGTGCCTCCTACACTTGTATTGGCAGAAGAGGTGACAACGAAATGGCCGGCATGTCCAAAGCCGAATATTCTTTCCAGGCCCGCCATGTTCAGTTTTATTTGTATGGCACTTTTAACGATAGTCACGAAGCTTTCCATAAATCTGGATGTAGGTTTGTATCCCTCAGCCAGGGATGACATTGGGGGGGGGCAACTACCTGAGAAGGCATGAGGAAGAAAGCTTGATAGGAACCAGACTCAAAAGGGAGTGTCCTCTTCTGAGTGGCACCGGATAGCGGAACTATAAGTCATTACTCTTGTGTATGCGATAAAGACCAGAAGTGCTAAGTGTCTTGGAATGGTGTGTTGGAGTCCTGGAATAAGCACAGAAAAGTCTTTTATGTACTGTATTGAGGAGCAGTCTCGATAGGTCTGCAGTATCCATGTGAAGCTGTCCACTCAAGAAAAGGTGAGTGTTCTGGGAGCTCTTTAGGAGGGTGTCCGTGTGGGCCATCCACATGTCTCTGATTTCACACCGTTTCTCCACACCGTGATTGGCCGTCGGTCGTGTCCTGCTGTTAGAGCGCAAAAAGGACGAAGCAGCATTCCTCAGTGTGTGAGGGGCAGCAATCATTTGCTTAGTGCTTAGAGCTGTGAATTGTTTTTTTTTTTTGCCCCTCAGTGTAAACTGTGTTTGTCCTGTGTGTTTACACAGACTCAAATGAGAGAAATGTGTGTTTGGGTTTGTGTTTTCCCCCACAACCACTGTGCCGTACACTGCGTTTTGAGCGTCTCTGTTTCCTGAGTTTTGTTAGATGTTTCGTGACCCATGTTTGGACTTTTCAGCAAGTGTGCGTGTCTGTTTTCTCTGGGTATGCATGTTTTTCCAGAACAGCATTTTCATGTTTACCTTTCCTCTCCAATGTCTCTAGTTTCTTGTTTGAAAGCTATTTTGGTACCCGCTGTAATTTTGGTCAGCACGGTGGTGCAGAGCGTAGTGACGCTGCCTCACAGCTTTAGGGCTCCTTCCGGAGCTCGGGTTACTCTCCGTGTGGGGTTTCACGTTTTCCCCGTTTCCATGAGGGGTTCTCTTATTTCTTCCCAAAAAATTCCATTTGTGAATGAGGGTGCAAGTGTGCGGAATGCCTGACGTCTTCCTGATTTCTCAAAGCGTGACCAATCTGTGACACATGGGCTTAAATAAGTAAGCCTAGTGACTGGTTCATCCTTCACAAAATCCTCGGCTCCAAGGAGCAGTTTGCTGTTTTCGACGCCATTGATATTCCGAAAACAATCCTCTACAATTAGGCGACATCCTCTGCCATAGATGTTAAATTGGAACGTGAAATTGAAGACATTTATTCAGAGTATCAGTGTTTTAAATTCCTTTGACCGATCCTTTCTCTTTTCGTATGGTTATTACACATGTAATGGACCAGAACCGGCCTCAGATGTCCCGAAAAGGATAGAAAAACCAAGGCATATTTTGTTCAAAGCTTCATGGTATGACAGTGTAGATGAAGAAAAAGCTCGAGATGGGTTTTGAAGAGATCAGTAACAGTGAATTTATGGATGTTTTGCTGCGCAGAGAGTTAGCAGGTAGCTGTCGCATGCTTTCAAGACAAAGCCAAAGCATTGGATTCTGGCGAAGGTGAACCAGCCTCTTTAACGTCTTCCTGATTCTCTTGGAACCGTTGTTAACCTGGTTGTGCCAATAGCTATTCCTACTTGCACTACATAAAGAGGAATGCCTGCGTTTTAATTGCTCTGCCACGATGTTTTGACCCTCACGCTGTCGGATTGCCCCCGTCTTTGATCTGCGCTCTGCAGGAACCTAGATGTTTCTCACTGCCAACATGCCCGAAGCAGGGATTCCTCGAGTGCGCTAGTAGACGAAGACATCAGCGCCAGCTTTAGAGGACTCCGAGTGTAAGCATCATCCACTGTAGCACTAGCTTTAATTGTTATCTCCATTACCCAGAGCGGTGGAAGACAGGCTGCGCCAGAGCATTAACAGTAATCCCAGAGTTCAGCTGGGTTTCTTATGATGGGGATGTGTGCTGGGTGGGTGGGATGAACTGGCTGCCTCATTGCTTTGTTTCTCTTTTCACATGTTCAGTGGTGGACAAATCACTAGTCTGACAAGCAGGTTTGGGGTCTAGGTGCTTTTCTTTTTTTTTTCTTTTTTTTTTTTTTTTCTTTTTTTTTTTTTTTCCTTCATAGCTTCTGGATGGAAAAGGAGGTTCAACAGCTAGAGAAAGAAAGAATAGAAAATGTCTGTTTGCTGTTTAGGTTTAAATGTAAAGTTTTTCTCAGTGGCGTGGACTTTGATGCTGTAACAAAAATGCATGCTGCTCATTCCGGATCAGTCTTCTTCTCTTCCCATATCAGCCTGTCTGTTGGTAGACTGATGGTATACTGCAGGGCAGCACGGTGGGGCAGTGATTAGTACTCAAACCACAAAGGTTCCGGGCTCGAACGTGCTGACCGTCTTCTGTGGGGAGTTTGCATGTTCTCCGCCCTCCCACAGTCCAGTGACATGCAGATTGTATGCTGGATGTGAACGCTTATTCGTCTCTATGATAGATTGGCAACCTGCCCAGGGTGTACATCATCTCTCGACCAAAAATCAGCTCTGGTTGGCTCCAGCTCACCTGCAACCCTTAACAGATAAGCAGTATAGATTTTTTTTTTTTTTCTTTTCTGTATCTGGAGCACATAAGAACATGAAAATACTGATGAACAAAGTCTCTTCATCATTCCCCTTCTAGCGCAATACACTGAAACACTGTGGGTAAACACACAGAGGAAAAAATAAAGACGCTATCCAGCCTCAACTAATATTTATACTTGCGGTGTGTGTTCTCATCACATCTCGTAGCCTAAAAGATCGCCAGTGACCTAGTGACTTTTGTGGACGTTAACACGATGCAAACAAGATGTGCTGCTTCAAAACACATTTCATCGGCAGAGGACAAGGGCTTCATCTACACAGCCGTCCTCCACAGGAATTCATATACGCCGTTGTTTCCCTCAGTCTCTACTAATGGAATAAACTACCCAACTTGCTTTCTGCCTCTCTTCTTCTTTTTTTTTTGTCATGTTTGATTTCCATCTGCTCTGATCATTTTCTTTGTTTTCTTACTTAATTCCTTGTTTGCACGCTTTGGCCCGGGTAGCTCTGAAGGCTGTCACCTGGAGCCGAGTGTTGTTCCGCTGCTTTATTGCTGAGGGGACAGAGTCACAGCTCACCTCCTCAGAGCTCTTCC
>JAOVYU010000060.1:13545858-13556351 GCA_025674565.1 Synodontis membranacea | reverse complement strand
GTGAAATATGTGCCGTGGCTCAAAAAGGTTGGGAAACACTGAATTAGGTGATACTGTACTCTGTTTTTACATCAACCTTTTATTTTTTTTTTTTAAGGGTAATGTATTATGCTAAATTTAAAATGAAATTGAAGTGCTTTCAGAGCATGATTTAGGTCATATTTAGGGTTTAAACTTTAGAGATAAGCATTTATTAGCATTTTTTAGTGACTCCACCAAACATTCGCGATTTTCACACATCTGCGCCGGGGTCTGGAACCTAACCCCGCGAATGTTACTGTATCCACATAAGCTGAGACTAATAATAAGCAACAAAAAAAATAATGTGTGTGACTTTAAAGAACATTAAGCGTTAACTATAAATATTAATTTTAAATATTTAAAATGTGTGAGATGTCGTTCAGAATAACATAGCAGAATAACAGTCCAAACTGTGAATTTACACAAAAATAATACATTTTACAGCAATAGCAGTTCATTTCGTCTTCTGACTTCATTGAATAACAAATAAAAAAGCCTCCACTCCTCATCATGAGCACATTGGCATTGATATGAATATTAAGCATAAATGAGCAGAAGCGTGCTGCTCAATTTGAACCTGCTTATTTACCCTGTGTCCTCTCTTCCCGTATGATGAATCGACTGCGGTTATTAAACGAGAAACGTGTGGCGTCTGTTTCAAGATGGTCTGCGCATTCACAGGCTAATGTCACACTGCCACCACAAAAAAGAACCAAATAAAATCACACGACGCTATTTTAAATATGTATGGGCTCTTCGAATCAGATCCAATCACATCCGTCTGTTCAAGTGTACTGGCTTTAATTCACCACGCGGCCAGAACCCCTCATGCTGCGACTCTAATGGTCTGTCGTCCTACCTGGATGATGTACTGAACTGCCAAAACTATAGTGCAGTTCACTTGGACATATTTATTCTCTGTAAACTCTAAAAGCACTGGATGTTGCTGGATATTTCTTTGTACTCCTTGACTTCCTTTGTTGCTCATAGTAACGTTACAAAAAAGAAAAACTGTGTTCCTTGTTTAATTATTGTACCAACAGAAATCTTCTACATTGCAGTACTGTTTCACTCACTGACTATAGGTAAACTGAACATCATAATACATATCGTCTACAGTACATTTATTGCCTTCAGAGTCTTTGTCGTATGATTCATTTATTAATTTTTTTTAGTCATCTCACTCCTCGCTGACTGAGTGGGGCTTTTCGTACTGCTATGCCTCCCTCACCTTTCACTTCTCTGCTTGTATTCCATATGTGTTATCTTCTTTATTCAGGTTATGAAAAGAGAATCGTGTAGCTGAAGTAATGGGGAAATTATCGTTTAACGCATTGGTTATACTACCTCCCATCCCTTTTGTGAAATTCTCAGACAGAAGCCATCTGTTTTGTTAAAGCAATGAACAGTGAAACAGTCACTTGAGAACACTGTGCATTTCCTCTAATGAGAGCTCTGGTGTTTCATTAATCACAGTGTGTGTCCGTGTTCGTGTGTGTGTGTGTGTGTGTGTGTGTGTGTGTGTGTGTGTGCGTGTCTCGCGTCAGGAGCCGCTCTGCCTACTGTGACCAGATCACTGTCTTAACAAACATATTTTGAGACCATCATATCTGTGTCTCAATAAACTCAATGTCCAGTCAGTTTGTAGTAAAGCTGTAATCATTATTACAATTAATAACTAGTTAATGATACGTTTTTTTACTAGTTGAGCTCCCTGATAGCCAACAGTGAAATATCATAAAAGAATCATGGACAACAGGTCCAGAATGTGTTCTATACCTGTACACACACACTCTCTCTCTCTCACTCACTCACTCACTCACTCAATCACACACACACACACACACACACACAGACACGACAGACACGACAGAGTCTCTCTCTCTCTTTTCCTCTCTTGTATTTATTTTAGTTTTCCCCCTTTTTCTCCAACAATTTGGTCACCTGCCAGTTTCCACCCACCTGCCAGCTCTTCCCATCATACAGCAGCTACCAACTGGGGAGTGTGAAGGCTGACCCTTGAAGTCAGCTTACCACATCTTTTGAACTGCTGCTCACACACACTCGGAGGAAAGTGCAGTCTGCCCTCTAATGCATGCATGAGCTCACACTCTTGATTGGCTAGTGTTCCTGTGATAATTCTGTAGCTGTGACATACAACACAATAGTGTTCATGTCAACAATAGAGTGAACACTCAGAAATCCCCTCTTTTTTTCTATTATCTCTCTCTCTCTCTCTCTCTCTCTCTCTCTCTCTCTCTCTCTCTCTCTCTCTCTCTGGAATATCTTCTAATACTTGCACTCTGCTACATGTTTTCACACACAAGGCTTTAATTTCATTAACCAGATCTCATACTGATTGACTGAGAGACTAGCTTGTGCATGCTGACTAAACCTCCTCAATGATCTTGATTCTGAAGAGAGAGACACGAGACTCTGCACCTTCCCAGCAAAAAGCATTACATGACAAAGATGGCTGTGGATTACAAATGCATTTAATGCAGCTAAATGGCACTGCAGCGAGAAAAATATATGCACATGCACATATCCACTCTCACACTTTCTCCATCTGGTGGTCTAGTGGTCTAGAGCCACTCAGCCGTAAGAGACCCAGTGAGGCCTCTGCAGATGTGTGTGTGTGCGTGTGTGCGTGTGTGTGTGTGTGTGTGTGTGCATCAGTCCACCATTCTGTTTCCTAATTGCTCAGGTGCAGTGTTGTTTGATGGGATCGGGTTGCATCTTAATGAAAAGCTTGCACTGATTTGTCAGACTGAAAACATGGTAATTAAGAGTCATGACAGCTTGAATAGTCAGTTAAATGGCCTCCAATAGATTATTTGAATAGGTTGTAGAAAAGTCTATAAGTGATTATTTCAAGACTCGGCAGCAATTTCATTCACTTGTACAGAATTTCTCAAATGCTTTCCGTTTCCATTTCTCAGCCTTTTCTATTTCTTTGCGAGTACTGAATAGGTAGGTTCAAAAATAACAGTGTGGGGGTATTGCATTACATAGGCTGTGTGATTGTGGTGTGCCACTACCCTTCTCTGTTAGTCTTGTTAGGGTGAGTGATGGTCTTCATATTTTCATGAATATCTTTTGAATTTGCATTTGATGCAAAAACGCCAGAGGACGTAACAACAGAGAAAACTGTCTCCTCTGGAGGCTGAAGTCACTGGTTCGTTCTTCACATATGACATATAGTTGCAAAAACAGAGTACAGTATCACCTAATTCAGTGTTTCCTTTTTGAGCCACGGCACATATTTCACATTAGAAAAATCACAAGGCACGCCACCAAGCAAAAATGTCACAAAAAAGTATATTTATTGAAATGTAATGAAAACCTAGTCTCAATTTACTTACTTAGTTGAACACAAAGCTAAAAACAGCATTTTATTCTTGCATGAATTGAATGAAGCACACGAAAATCTTCCTCTACAGCTCCGAGTCTCTCCCTTTCTTCGTATTTATAGCAGTCGAGTTGTACTGCCCTCTAGTGACAGAGAGAACTAATGGGCAGCCTTAGTTTTAGGTGAAGAGTTTCGGGAGTAGAGGCGAGTGGAATCGGGTATTGATAGCACAAGGGAGTTAGTCATAGTAGTATGACGGAGCAAGAGTCAAGATTGCGGTGCCGTGTTTATATTCCGGCGGCCGTGTCTACTTCCGGGTCGGCGCGCGGTGACATGGGCGGTTTGTGACAGTTATCGTTTAATGCCAGGCTTTTTCAGGATTTCGCAGACGTGCGAAAAATAAACACGAATGTAAATTAGTTAGGTTCCACAGAAAATTTTGCAAATCTGCAAAGTCGCGAATCCAGAAACGCGAATGCACTGGATATTACTGTGTAGTGTTGCAGTTAGTGTTATTTAATTAAGTCTTGCTAAGAGTTCTGTAACATTAGTCAATTAAAATGATGGAAAGAAACATTTTAAAATTTTGTGTTAAAGTGTGTTTTTCCTCTTTCAAAGTTATCTCTGTGCTTTGGTTCATTGTAACATATAAATCACATTCCTTGTTTCTGTTGGTCATGTGTAGATTTATTAATGTTAAAGCTACTGTACGCTGCACGTTAGACACGCATTCTGTCTTTTTCCTCCTCTTGTTTTGCTTAAACAGTTGCTCACATATGCCAGGTGTTGCTCTGGCAGATAAAGTGGGGCAGAGCTCCTGGGGACAGGAGAAGGACAGCAGGGGAGTGTGTGTGCGTGCGTGTGTGTGTTTGTTTGTGTGTGTGAGAGAGCTCTCGGAGAATAAGAGTTATTGTTCGGTTATTGGACTCTCGCCTTCAGTTCAGCTCCTGTTCTCCTCTGTTATAGCCAACTCTGTTTATCACTCTGAAAAATGACTGCAGCTCATTCACCTCCAACTAAAGCTTCTCACTCAGGGGTGTGTGAGTGTGGTGCGGCTGCCAGTGTCCAGCTTGATGCTCCTCAAAAGGCTTCTGTAGAGAAACTAACCTATGAGTGTTCTGCTTTGACTTAGTATCTCCGTTAACGGAGCATGGCCCTATTCGAGAGGATCTCACCCCGTGAAGCTTGACTCTGAGCTTGTGTTCTCACTGAGCCCTGTCCGAAATGAGCGCCATCTTCACCGTGATGCTACTCTTGCCCTCTACCAGGCACACACACACACACACACACACACACACTATCGCCAGCAGGATATCTACACTGAGTCCACAAGTTCGATTAGCATTTTCAACACCCGGTCTGACAGACAGAGATAATCTCACCAGGAGACAGCAGAGCGGGTGTGTTGTTGCACACACACACAAAGGCCGTGTCATTTTCCTTCACGCACAATATGCTCCATGTTAGATAAATACTATTGTTATATCAAATTCTTCTTTCTGTCTAGTTACAGCAATGTTCCGCCAGCAGCAGCTTTACACTTCGGCAAGGTAGTGTTTGAGTGTCGGGCGCGCCTCACAGTCACACGCGTCTTATGTTCAAGGCTTTGCACATAACGTGCATGTAACCCACGTGACACACGTTGCAGTGACTGCACATAGCTATACGTATTGAGAGAGGCGGCTCATGAAAGGTTTAATGTATCCATAGGAATTCCATTATAAATCTCTCTATAGGCTAATCTAGTCCATTACATCAAGCCTGAAGTGAACGACTGATGAACCTTTAATAGCGGAGAGAGGAGAAGAGACATTCATCACTCGAGCCTATTTCTCGTTTTATGGCTTATCGATAGCCAATAAGTCAGCAGGCCTGTCCGGTGATGCTTGCTCTGTAGTCTTTTCGAACTCCCCTCTACATAGAGGCAGCAGACACTATGCTCGAAATCTTTTTTTTTTTTTTCTTTTTTTTTTTTTTTAATTTGATATATTATATCATTCAGCATGTTTCGTGAAACTTTTATACCATTCATAGCCAAATTATTATCTATTTATGGTTGTAATAAGATTATATCTTAATTTTTCTTTCTTTCTTTCTTTTTTTGTATTTTGCAAAGCAAGTTCTATGAATTGTTTTTGACTTTTTTTTGTTGTTGTTATTAATCATTAATAATAATAAAATTCATACGTCATCTGTAGTGACTCGTCTCCACATGGGGTATGTCTTGAATATGTCCAGGCTGTCTGACAGTTTGGACACTGCGTGGGCTTTTGGATTTGGATGTTACCCGTGAGGAAAGGGTTTAAAAAAAAAAGTAAAACTTTTTTTTGTAACTGAAGTTATGGTTAGGTTTAGGTGTAGGCATGACGTGCATGTATACGTGCACGTGTGGTTGTAGGCATCACATGTGGGATTTAGCACCTCCCTCATTGTTTTGTTGCTCTGTTCAGCTGTCAGTACCATGAGTCAGAGTTGAGTCAGTCTGTATTATTTAACTTTTCCTATTAAAAGGTCATTAACACAATATTGTGTTCTTCTTGTACCGAGCTGCTACTGAGAGCCGCTATAAACCTGTGGGGTGTGTTCAGTGCAACATTACAAAGCAAAACTGTGACATTATAAATGGCAATTTTGAAGCTGTGACACCTCAAATGAAGTGAAAGTAATTTGTTGTCATTGTCGACACACCACAGCACACGGCGCACAACAGCGAAACGCGTTCTTTGCATTTAACCCATATGTGACATGACACACAGCGGGAGGCAGCTATTTTCAGCGCCCGGGGAGCAGCGCTTGGGGGGCGGCACCTTGCTCAGGGTATCTGAGCATCTGCACCAAATGACACTTCCTTCTGATTGTGTTATTGATCAGATCACGCCTAATGGGTTCCTGTTTCAGGAGGGAAAACCACAGTATGTAGCGTCAGCATCCTATTACCCAACTTTAGCTTAGCATTGGGTTCAAAACTTTCACAGCTTGACTTTGAGCTTTCACTTGATGGTGTGATATATATATTCAATCACTAAACAACACCGGTAGGTACAGTACCTACTTTCGCAGTAAGAGGCCATTTGTCTGATATTACAGCGACCAACCCCAGACAGTTTCTGCAGCATTTTCTGGACATTTTCTCATTTCCCCACAGCTGCCATTTCAGAGTGCAGAGATCCAATCAAATTGCAACCTTCAAATCCTGAATCTTGTAGTCAGAAAAGTGTGCAAAAGAATGTCGCATGCCCCGTAGCTTAGGAGCAGTGCCTCTGCTGCTGAAAGCAGAAAAGATTAAAGTCTCCAGGGAGCCAAAACTCATGATTTCTTTAAACTAGTGTGATGACGCGCTTGTTGACTGCAGTATGCAAGTTTAAAAAAAAAATCATGAATAATAATCCAATCTGTCAATGTACTCTGCTAGAATTTCTCCGTTTGATGTAAATTGAGCAGTCGTAATCTTGGGTAAAGCTTGATGGACCGTCTCATCGAGTGAAGGAAAATGAGTGAGTGAAAGCTAACCTACCACCACCCGTAAACCTGAGTCATCTGGTAGCAGAGCAAATACCTGCTTATTGCAATTTTGCTTGAGTAAATCTCCTGCTCCATATACATCCGTGATGTACAAATGCTGTACAGTGCGCTCAACTATTATTGGCACCCCTTATAAAGATTAAAGGGGGGTTAGAATAAAAAAATCCAACTTTTGGAGAAGTAGCTTCATCTCACACTGGAGAAAAAAAAAAAGACTCCAACCAGTAATAGAAATAAATTTATTCAAAGAAAATTGGATCCCTCATCAGGCAGTAATTATTTTCAACAAAAAACATATTTGCCACAATTATTGGCAGATTTGGCACCACTGCATTTAATACTGTACGACCTCCTTTTCAACAAAAACAAACAAATAACAAGAACAAAAAAACAGCCCTGAGTTTTCTCCTGTAACATTTTATAAGGTTGGAGAAAACAGAGTAGGGTATCTGAGACTGTTCCTCTTTGCAGAATCTCTCCACATCATCCAGGGTCCTAGGCCCTCTCTTGTACACTCTCCTCTTCAGCTCAGATTTTCAGTGAGGTTTGGGTCAGGGGACAGAGATAGGCATGGCAGAAGCTTGAATTCTGTGGTCAGTTAATCATTTCTGTGTTAATTTGGACATATGCTTCAAGATTGTCCTGCTGGAAGATTCAACAACAACCCAGTTTTAGTTTCCTGGCAGCCAGGCTTCGTTCTACAATGTCCTGGTATTTCATGGAGTCTGTGATCCTTACCAAGGTGTCCAGGACCTTTGGAGGAAAAACAGCCACAGAACATCACAGGACCTCCACCATATTTTACAGATGGGAAAAGATTGTTCTCATAATAGTCATCCTTTTTTACGCCGAATCACTTGAGTATTCATTGCCAAAAGTCCTCTGTTTTTATTTCATCGGTCCATAGAACACAGTTCCTGTCACGGTTGTAATAACGTTTCGCAAACTGCAGTGCTTATGTTAATGTGGTTAACTGACAAATAAAAGGCCTTTTTTTTTCTGGCCTGCCTTCCAAATAATCAGTTGGCATCGAGGTGGCATCTGAAACCATTCTGACCATTCTGAGGTCAGTAGCTAATTTTTATATTTATAACCATTCCCTGACTTATGATGGTCAACACGATTCTCCCTCATTTAGTTTGTGTGTTCTGTTATCTTTCCCATGTTGATGGACGACTAAGGGAATGTGGCCTCTGTGTCACTTTGTATTTGTACCCCAGTTAATCAGGAGGTCGTGGATTACAGCTTGAAAGTTCCTTGAAAGTGTTTTTGTTGAAAATAATTGTTTCTTGATGAGGTATTTGTTTTTCTCTGAATAAGTTTATTTCAGTTAAAGGCTGGAATGTTCTCGTTTCTGTCTGACATGAAGCTGCTTTTCGAACCCTTTTTTACTAATGCCTACAAGGGGTGCCAATAATTGTAGAGGGCGCTGTAGTTGAACATCTAATCTAAAACTGATTTTACACTGTTATTCCCTAGGTCTCCCCCCCCCCCCCCCGATTATTACTTATAACATTGTTTGAGATGATCCCAATAAGAATTTTGTAACAGACGGTGGGATTCTGTGTACTTCATGTCAGATTAAAGGATGAAGATGGCTACCGTCTTCATCACAGGTATGTAGCTTTTCAACAGGGAACCATAAAAATAGTTTGGCATCGTTATAATTGTAGGTAAACTCTGTGAACAGAGCATTTGTGCGCCAATTGGCTAGCTGCAAACCTGGAAGCTGTAATTCAATTCATCCTCTGTTTCTTTCCACGTCGTGTCCGTGTTTGTCCTGCCATGATATAACCGACGAATCGTTATAGAGACATTCTATCTGCCACTGCGATTCAACAGACTGCTCGTCTTTTAAATTCCAGCTGTTTTGTTTGTTTAGCCATGGCCACTACCATGTCTGTAGCTGTGCCATGGGCTTTGTGTAATCATATGCTGTCCTCCAGTTGGTAGATTTAATACTCGAGTAATGATGGCAGCGGTCATGCTTTGAGTTTTCACAGCAAAATTTTCTGACATGGCTGCACTAAATCCACCAACAGGAAGCATGTCACATTATGCGTTCTGGAGACCATCAATCTCAACTCCCAAGCAAAGATTATCCTTTAGAACGTGCCTGCGTCAAACCGGCTTAATGCGCGCAAGTCTTCCATCTCTGGTGTCTGCCGTGGTTCCGAAGCTCCGCTTGACAGTGCTAGCATTTTACAGTGCCGTCTCTCCTCAGTCATCTGCTGTGGGGGTGGTATGAGAGAAAGCATGGAATGCAGATCCACTGCACAGATACACAGAGCGAGGAGGGTGGAGAGAGACAGCGAGGGCTGAGCACGATGACGCTGAGCCGGGAAGTGACTCCAAAGGATGTGGCTCACATTTAAATTTTCGTTTGCACGGTGCCAAGGGAAATGTTCTGCCAGGTCCAGGTTTCGTGTTCTTTGCTCCACAGCTCCACCAAGTGTTTAATAGTCTTAATGAAGATGCAAAAAATTTTGGTCCGCAAGTAACGGATTTGTTATGCTGAAGAATCGGAGAGATGAAGGGGTGATCTGATGAAGTACTAAAGTGTGTGAACCTTTTTTTTTTTTTTTTTTTTTTTTTTTTTTTAAATCTGATTCAGGCTGGAGAAGGCGTTGAAATACAAAGTCACAGGACAAAGAAAGGCCATGTGTAATTAACGTGGGATCCAGTAGTTAGTTCAAGGTACCGTGTGGTACTTGTGGCACTTAGTATTTAACTAATTTCATTTATCTTCACTTTACAGATGTCCTGTTCAGGGTCACTGTGGTTTACATTAGGCATATTGTTTTGGGAAATAGAGTGAACTATGTTCTTGAATATCACAGATGGAGGAAAAGAAAAAAAAAACGTTCCTGCACACCTCGGTGACTGTTTGATAGAAGTTGTGCGTCATCCATGTATATTTATCACACTTTTTCCATAATCGCCTATTCATTTGAGCTTATTAGGTGTTTTGGAGGGGGTCAGGTTTTATAGTGTGGGAGCATAGCAAATATTCCCAATTAGTTTCTTGAAATAGTTATATTCCTGCAGTCATTTAGTCAGGGTCAAATGGTCAAATAACTGTCTGTAACTATGTCTGAATGAACCTCGTTATAACACCATTGCTAAAAATGCATCGTCAGTGATTTTCTACATGGCTATGGATTCGTACCGTTCATTTATTCCTTTAACTAGTTTTTTTTTTTTTTTGTGCTTGTGTGTTTGATTTTTTTTTGTCAGTTAACACGTTTGTGTATTTCAGTAATAGGTTTTATATATAATGCTGTCTTCCATATGCAGTTCTTACAATAGTTTAGTTTTGATTGTTTTGGGGGGTTTTTTTCCCCACAGTTTGATATAAACCTTGATTAAATTGTTAATCATGATTTTTGTCTAATCAGCAAAAATCGGGCCGCCCTACCACCATGTCGAATTTCTGTTTGGAAAAAAATGGCACAGAGTCTAGGTTCATGCAAGTGCACTTTTAAGGTTCACAGTTGCTTTTATTGTCATTTCAACAATACACATGGTACAGTACAAAGTGAAATGAAATAACGTTCCCCAGGACCATGGTGCTACATAAAAGGACTGGGACAATACA
>JAOVYU010000060.1:13520661-13536537 GCA_025674565.1 Synodontis membranacea | reverse complement strand
ACACACACACACACACACACACACACACACACACACACACAGCTTTGGAAAAAATTTGAGACCACTGCAAAATTATCAGTTTTCTGTTTTTTACTTTTTGGATGTATGTGTTTGAGGAACATGAGCATTTTTGTTTTGTTCCATAAACTACTGACAGCATTTGCCCCAGATTCTACATTAAAACATTGTACTTATAGCATTTAATTGCAGAAAATGACAACTGGTCAAAATAGCAAAAAAAAAGATACAGTGTCTTGAATAATGGAAATCAAGATCATCAACACAATATTAATGTTTGAACTTAGGAAGAGTTCAGAAATCAATATTTGGTAGAATAACCCTGATATTTAATCACAGCTTGCATACGTCCTGGCATGCTCTCCAACCAGTCTTTCACATTGCTCTTGGTTGATCTTATGCCACTTCAGCAAAATCAGCTTAGCTTTGTTTGATGGCTTTTGAGCATCCATCTTCCTATTGTTCATATTCCAGAGGTTTTCAGTGGGGTTCAGGTCTGGAGATTGGGCTGGCAGTGACAGGGTCTTGATCTTTTGGTCCTCCATACATATTCTTATTGACCTGACTGTGTGGCATGAAGCATTGTCCTGCTGGAAAACCCCATCGTCAGAGTTAGAGAACATTGTGAGAACAGAAGGAAGCAAGTTTTATTCCAGGATGACTTTGCACATGGCTTGATTCATGCATGCGTCACAAACAAAATCTGTCCCTGTCCAGCCTTGCTAAAGCACCCCCATCAACAATCCTCCACCAGATTTCACAGTCGGTACGAGACATTGTGGTTTGTAAGCCTCTCCAGGTCTCCATCTAACCTTTAATTGACCAGGTGATTGGAAGAGCTGATTAGACTGATCAAAGGTGATGACCTTACTCCAATCCTCTACAGACCAAAACTTATTTTCTTCAGCAAGCTTTAGCCAGACTCCTCTGGTTGTTTTCACCCTCTGCCAGTCTGTAACTTTGTGGTCCCCAATGTCTGCTGCTTGACCTTGTTCTGCCATCTTTGAATGAATTCTTTTTGGTTTTTCAGCCCACACACACACATATATATATATATAGAACAACAGAAATGATGAAAAAAAAATGGCAAAATATGTCCAAGGTCTATGACCATTTCAAATTACAAAAAAATGAAAACACTGTGCTGTGCATCCACTGTAAAATGGACCCTTTCAGAACAGCACGTCTTCAAGGATGCCGAAAGAGCCCGGTATACAGAAGTCCATAGAGCAGAGCTGACACAGGGTAACATAAGCTTGTTAACCTAACTTATTGTGATCGCTAATTGACTAAAAACATATGGTAATGGTTATTGGTATTGGCTAGTTAAGAATGTGAGTCAACATTGATGGCAACTAAAAATAAAATGTTGCCGTGTTAATGTAATTCACGTTTAGTTAATTTAATTCTTGTTTTGTTGTAAGTGATAACTGTTAGCCTAAATGACAGAAGAACATGCACTTCTTTTCTCAAACATGCTCCCCTCTTCTCACTCCGTCACTTGCACTTTGAGCATGATTATTGTAATTTATTTGTTTCAGATGGCACTGACGTTAAATGCACTAACTGCAACAAATTAGTTTAATTTAGATTTTTTTTTTTTTTTTTAAAACTTGTCTTTTTTCTCATTTTTGCAATTTTTTTACTATTAATTAATTAAGCAAAAGTAATTTATCCGATTATGAAAAAAATCGATAGAATACAGAACTGCAAAAATAATCAATAGCTGCATATATATATATATTCTATTTTTCTTAATAATTAGTTTGAAGTTCTTGGCCTGTATCAGGGGGGCTTTTGGAGATATCTGTTTTAAGATGGTTTCTGATGTTGTGTTTAGCTCTGCAGCAGGGTAGTTGCAGTACCAGGTACAGTACAGGATGCAGACAGCAGCTGAGTGCAGCTACAAGTATCAAGAGAGTCTTTAAACAGAATTCTTCCTGCTTCTTTCTACAGTCGTTATTGTTTGATGCTATCACCCTGATCCTCTGCACATGGTAGGGAAGAAAGCAGATCACAAACAAAACCACAGAGGCCAAGATTTTCCTCCGTACTTTTAGGCCGCTACTAAGTCTAGTACCAACCAAACTCTTTTGGTTCACCTTGTGCAAATGGAAGACCAGCAGCCCATAACTGACCAACATCAAGCCCAGCATGAAGAAGAAAATTCCCACGCCAAGGCTGTGCAGTCCATTCATTTGAGCAGGTTTTTTATTCATCAATTGATCAAAGCAGGAATTCAGTTCTTGTCCTTTGGATTTCAAGCTTACTTTGTATGCCATAGGGCCAATGACAAAGGTGCTTCCCACTATCCAGGTGAAAAGGCAGAGGAACCAACAGAGACGAGGACGTTTAAAAACTAGGAACAGCCTGCAGCGTAGCCGTGTTACTGTAACCCAGCGATTGATGCTGGTCCATAGCAAGAAACTCATATTACAATAGATGTTGATGTAGAAACACGAGATCATGAGAAGCTCAGTCGCTGAGCAGATCACAGTGCCAGCCTTCCACCGGGTACTGTATATGTAATAAGCCATTCTGAAGGGAAAGCTGCAGCACAGCATCAGGTCTGAGACCACTATGTTTAAAGTGAAGATGACCGTGGGTGTCTTCTTGTTCTTCCAGAGGTCCAGTGTGGCCAATCCATTGGTCAGGAAGCCCAGGATCGCCAGAAAGAGATAAACCCCAGGCAGAACAGTGAATTGGTAGTTTTCGGGCACCAGGAAGCAGCTTTTGCAGAACAGAGAAAAAAAATAAATGTCATGGTGTTAAATTTCCTGTTTCATATTTCTGTTAATGCAAATTTAGCTTCACAGCTACTCTATAGTTCATACCATGGCCATAATAAAGGCAATAATTAAAGAGCAATGCCAATGACTCCTATACATCTTTATGCATCGTTTCAAGATTAAATGTTTAGGTTCATTTGGCGCTGATGGTCTAATTCTATTGGGGGGTTTTTTCTGTCTCTCATTTTTTTGATAATTTTGAAATTTTTAAATGCTTTGTGGCCACAAAATAAATCTTGAGAAACTCTACCAATGATCTTGATGTGTGAATTCTTGGCTACACCTTATAAAGAATAACGACCATGTCATTTCCATGGCTTGATAATTTTCTGATTGGCTTTAAATTTAATTTTAAATTATGACTCATGGACTAGACATTTATGATTCCTGTGTTCTAACACACACTGCTTGTAAAGCCCTGATAATTACCTAATGATTCAAACCATTTGTATTAGATAATAGCTGTAGATGGCTGGGGATTTAGCATTGCAGGGTTTCGGCAACGTGGCCGCGTTCTTATAATAATAATACGCAGATCAAATAAAAACAAAGATTTGGATAGTTCAGTAAATAAATTAGTACTAGTAAGAACTTGTATACAGCCTGAACGGAAGTGCAATATAATTATACAACGATCATTATAGCAGTATTTATAAAGAGCTTGCTGCCTTGTCTTATAATTGTATGCAGTAAACAAGAGTGATGGATACTATACCTTTTATTGCAGGCCGTTCCGTTGATTCCAGTGCAGTTTGTTACATAACTGAGTGTTGACATTCTGCCTTTGTTTCCTAGCTGGTTTCCTCTTGATTTCTGATGCAGCTTTTAGATTCGGAGCTTATCATGGCTGTATTTTAAGAGGAGAAGAAGGCTGGTGCACTTCTGACCACATCCTCTGATTACGTCAGTTGCTGCTGTTTAAACCTGCATAGTTTCTGATCTGGATTTTTCTTTTATAAAACAGTGTGTTTGTCCTCCACAATTGAATTTATTCTATATATTTATTGTCTATTTTCAGCTGCTATGTTTGGCCATAGTGAAAAATACTATTAAATAAAGCTTACTGGTATTTACAGGTAATGGTAAGGGTTTTTTTTTTTTCCCCCAGAACAGCAATTTAGTATGAAAATATTAAAGTTAGTTGGTTGACTGATTTTTTGGCTTTCTGAAATTGATTCAGGGAGAAAAACAGGTTTGTAAAATGGAAGAAGAAACACAAAACCAATGAAAAAAAACATTGGAAATCGTTTTTTTTTTTTATATGGACAGTTGTACACATTATATTACATTGTATTATATGCATTCTATATGTCTTGTACTGTGAAAGATAATGCGTATGTTAATAGTTACAGGTTTCAGAGCTACTGGATAATAAAAGAACTAGAGTGGAATAGACAGTGTGCAGGTCAGTCATGGATTTGCTTGATTGGAACGAATGTTAGTCTTTTCCTACACCGTGCTGGTGTCGCTTTGCGTAGCCTGCTCCCTGTTGCTTCTTCCCTTTTCATAGCTGGAGGTGCTGTAGCCACTAAAAGTCTTCAGGCAGAAGTTTTGGTTCAGCGACCGTAGTACCGTCTTGCGCACTGAGCTGCACAGCACAAAGTACATGACCGGATCCAGGCAGCTGTTGAAAGCAGAAAGCAGCAGAGACAACTCATTGATCTTGTCCACTAACCGAACCCACTGACACGAAACGTCTGCGATCTGTGAGTAGATGTAGAAGATCCTCACGAAGTGATAGGGTACAAAGCATAAGGTGAAAAGAAAGAGGACGAAGAAGGACTTCCGAGCTGTTCTGCTGTACTTGGCCGCATTCGGAAAGTCTGGGTTCTGATTTGAGACCTGAAGCAGTCCCATTGCTATCTTCCCATAAGTGGTTACCAGAATGCCATAGACCACCCAGAACACAACCACAACAGCAGCGTTCATATAGGCCTTCCATTTGGCATTGTGCAAGTGTTTGTACTGGAAGCACATGTTGGATGGTCCCTGACGTCTACCCAAAGTAATCATTGGTATTATAGTGACGGTAGCTATTACCCAGACGAGGCAACATGTGAGAATGCTCTGCTTATTGCTGAGGAAACTCTGCCTGCTCGAGACCCTCTTCAGCTTCATGTAGCGATCTATACTAATTAGACCAAGCAGTACAATGCTTACATACATGTTCATGTAGAAAACGTTGCCCACTACCTTGCAGAGCACAGGGGGCAAGCTCCAGTAGTCATTATTGACATGGTAGACCACCCGGAAGGGCAGGCAGATCATGAGGACTAAATCCGCCAAAACCAGGTTAATGAGGAAAATGCGCACTGAATTCTTCTTGGAGTGTAGTCTCAGGAACACCCAGAGGGCTAGCAGGTTGCCAGCTAATCCAAACAAGAAGAAGAGCGCGTAGAAGACGGCTAGCGGGACCCGGAGACTGCCATCATTCAGGCTGAAATTGCCACATTTGGTGCTTAGATAGTCTTGTTTTTGTGTATCTGCAGTAGTATTGATTATAGGGAAGGTGTTGTGGAAATTGTGCTCTGCCATTACATCTGTAGTCATTTTAGGCCTTTAAAAGAAGAGCAGAGTGTTAGTTCTTGTGTGATTTTTTTTGTTTTTGTTTTTTTGTTTTTTTCCCCCTCCCAGTGTAACTGGAGTTGTTTTCATTTCATTCTTAACCAGCGGTTTCACTCAGCATTAACTCCAGAGAAAATTAGACATGTGCTTGAGATCAACACCAGCAAGTACACTTTATGACAAATAATCAATGTTAGTATGCAAAGCCAGGTAATGCTTTTGTAATAAATATTCAGAGGTTCTAAATAAAATGCAAACACCAGATAGAGTAGACACGTTAAGAACATGTTACTGTTATAAGCCCAAATCATTTTAGGTTATGCCAAGTTACTTACTGTGCGACTGTTTTTCTTTCAGGAATTATTGTTGTTCCACAAACTCAGGAATCCTGTTCTCTGCTATTGGGTTAACTGTAACTGTATAAATTGGTTTCTCTGCCTCCCTTTAAAATTTGCGCTCAATTTTACACATTTTCCTCCAGAGTCATCAGTAAAGACTTGCAGATCAACACTTTTCTGTGATAAAGTGCAGACAACTTTTTTTTTAAAGACTAGAAAGGGGAAGCCACAAGCATTTCTTTTTTTTAAAACCACAGCAGCAGACGGTGACACACTAGTCATTTTGGTTATCTGTTCCTCCTCCCCTGTAAATGTTATAGCAGTTAAACATATTATAAATAATTTGAATTATACGTACAGTATACAGTATACTTTCAAAAAGCTATATAAGATAATTGTGGGGGGGGGAGGGGGGGGTGTTTTTGTTTTTTTTGTTTTTTTTCCAAAGTAGACAAAAATTGGATTTTGGATGTTACTGTACAGAGCTGCAATAGGCATTATTAGTGATTCTTTAGTCTGTATAGAAAATAATGTGGTTTGTGTGTTTGTTTTTTTCCCCCTCCTGCAGCCTCACTGCGTGTTGCTGGCATCAAAGGAGAACTCTGCTCCCGTGAAGCTCGGTGGATTTGGAGTTGCTATACAGCTCGGAGAGTCCGGCTTGGTGGCTGGAGGTAAGCAGTGCCTGAATGCGTACTGCTCTGTGCAACCGCTAGGTATCAGGAGACAAAGTTTATTTGTGTGTTGCAAGTTAGCCTTGCAAAAGTCTTCCTGTTCTGCAACATAGGAAATCAGTCTTCCTGTTGTGCTGCATGACCTGATGTTCCCCCCGCCACTTATTCTGTAGCTTAACCACTACAACCTGAGCCCTGGGAGTAGAGCAGGTTTATCTAATGTCATGCAGATGATCTCACAGGGATTTCTGGTCTATCAGCAAGACACCTGTTGACATGTCCTCAGAAGTGAAGAACTGAAACTCAGGCAAATTTGTTGCCAAAAGTACCTCCACGTTACATATAGCAGATAAAACCGTATCACATTCATACACTTAGATCTTACCGTAACCTCCATCTACATAGAATACCATTCAAAAGTTTTCATTCATAATATTTGTTTACTGTATTTTGACTATTATCTGCATTGTAGAACAATACTGAAGCCATCAAAACTGCTGTATGCAGTAACATATATGGAACATGTGGAATTATGTGTGTGGGGGGGGGGGGGCAGGTGATTCTATCTAACTGTAAGTAGCAGTAATGGGAGAGAATAAGCACTCCCAAAACTAAATGGTTGATGATTTGAAAAGCATTTCTTGGCATTTTTCCAATCCTCAAATATCCAGTTTGGGTGAGTCTGTGCCCAGGATAGTCCCAGATGTCCGTCTTTGGCAGACAGAATTTTATCCCACTGTGTTGTTCTGCTGTTGTAGCTCATCCATCTCAAAGTTCAGCAGGACATGTAAGCTTAGTTGCTCTTCTGATGCACCGTGGTCGTAAAGAGTGGTTAGCCTGGCCATTCTTCTCTGACCTCTCATGTTAACAAGGTGTTTTTGCCTCCAGAGCTGCTGATCGCTGGATGTTTTTG
This sequence comes from Synodontis membranacea, assembly GCA_025674565.1. Classification (NCBI taxonomy): domain Eukaryota; kingdom Metazoa; phylum Chordata; class Actinopteri; order Siluriformes; family Mochokidae; genus Synodontis; species Synodontis membranacea. The sequence continues at coordinate 13,529,243 of JAOVYU010000060.1, read as the reverse complement.
TTTTTCACACCATTCTCTCTCTCCAGACTGTTGTGTCTGGGACCACCAAAATCCCAGGAAATGAGCCGTTTCTGAAAGCAGCCAGACACCAGCAACCATGCATCAGTCAAATTATACCAGCAACCACGCATCAGTTATTATGCATTGTTGCCATGCGATCAGCTGATCAGATCATTTCATAGTTTCATCAGGGTGTTCCTATTAAAGTGGTCAGTGAATATATAATGATGTGTGTTCCGCAGGCCGAGTGGGTACCCCTCACTTCATGGCTCCTGAGGTGGTGAAGAGGGAGCCGTATGGGAAGCCAGTGGATGTGTGGGGCTGTGGAGTCATCCTCTTCATCCTGCTCAGTGGCTGCCTGCCTTTCTACGGCACAAAAGAGCGCCTGTTTGAGGCTATTATCAAAGGCAAATACAAGGTAGTGGTCTAAAAAAAATAAAGCCGAAGCTTAGAGTTTAAACTTTTAAAGCAGACATTCGCTAGCTCATGTATAAATCTAGCTCAAAAACTCAATGAACGAGTAGACAAAGAAGACAATCAGTGTGCAATCAATGTGAAACGCAGTCCTGTGCTTTTGGTTGTCAGTAGTATCACTCAGGCATGTTTAAAGAATAATGGAAATTCGATGAATGTCAAAATTAATAGGATTCTTTGAGAACGCGCATGAAAAAAAATACCAGTTTTATAAGAATGAAATGTATCTCTGTGCTCGGGGTCGATTGAAATGGAAAATGGATGGCTTGAGCTTGAATATTTAAGGAACGTTGAAACTGTTTTATCTTGGAAGATGTTTGAATGAAAGAAACAATTAATGAGGAGTCTATATTTAACTAATGAACTCCAACTAATTAACTAATATTCATTAAGACTTGCCGTCCCGTAATTCAAGCACTGCACACAAGTGACTTTTCTATTCAATTGAAGGACATGCATTGAAATAGATCATGGTTTAAAAATGTTTCATTTTAATAAACAAACTAAATAAAATCATATATAACTGTATTTTATTGTCGCCTTGTTGGAAGAGGGTTTTTTATTTTTATTTATTTATTTAATTTTTTTTTTTGGATGGTAAAAGTGTTTGGGTTGTGATGTACCAGACCCTTGGCTCGACTGTTGTGTAATTGAGTGCTCCAATAGTCTAAGAAAGTTCAAATCTCGTCTGTGTATAGACAGTTCATTGCTTTGAAAGGTGATACGCAGCTGGTGTTAATATCGTCACTATTTTCTATTTATAAATATATTAAATAAATCATATTCTCTATACATGTTGGGGCTTTTACGCACAGCAGTCAGCATCTACAGCACCCTGTAAAAAGTTTTTTTTTTTAATTAGGGATTTTTCTGCGCTAACTTTCTAAAGAGCACAAGCAACAGTAATGCCACCTTGCATAAAGGGTGAGGGTGTTCTTATAAGTGTAGGGGGAAAAAAGCTTAACTGCTACTTACTGTAATATGAGACATGCACCGCATGCATAGGTGTCAAAGCTGAAAAAAAAATATTCTGAACAGTTAAAAGGCAAATTAAAAGCAGAGCATTCCTTAACTTCTTACTACATTCTCATACATCTTCTTGTGCGTGCTACATGTATGTGCAACCCACTGTTCAGATGAACCCTCGACAGTGGACTCACATCTCAGAGAGCGCTAAGGACTTGGTGCGACGCATGCTGATGCTGGATCCTGCCGAGAGGATCACTGTGTACGAGGCCCTCAATCACCCGTGGCTCAAGGTACCTGACACTTGACTCTTACCACCATCTTCCTTCATTCAGAGCTGTGTTGAGAGGCTTTGTGATGAGAAGCCAGGTAATAAAGTGAAAGATTTGAAAGAAATCAGCACAGCACTTCTCACTTAGAGGGACGTCATCTCCTAGTCTTGGGAAAAGTCAGTTCTTAGTTCTCGTGTGTGTTTGGAAATACCCTGTTTGTGTGTGTGTGTGTGTGTGTGTGTGTGTGTGTGTGTGTGTGTTTCAGGAGAGAGACCGCTACGCCTACAAAATCCACCTGCCTGAGACAGTGGAACAGCTGAGGAAGTTCAATGCACGGAGAAAGCTCAAAGTAAAGTTCACTCTTGGCATTATAAATCCAACCTGACATTGGCAGTGCAAAGGGTGTTTTTTTTGTTTGTTGTTGTTGTTACTATCCGTTTGCTGTAAGACAGACTTCGTGTTCTCGTGTTCAGGGCGCCGTGTTGGCAGCGGTCTCCAGCCACAAGTTCAGCTCGTTCTACGGTGACCCACCTGAGGAGCTGCCTGACTTCTCCGAAGATCCCACCTCATCTGGTACTCATCTCCCCAGACGCTGTGTTACAGCGTCTTGTTTTTAGCAAGGTTGATAAATCCGGTTGTACACTGGTAACAGCACCGATGTTCTTTTCCTTCATCATGACAGCAGAGTTTATTTCCAGATTCATTACAGGACGGTGTGCATCAGAGTGTAAACTGTATTCGCTGAAAGACTTCGGTAGCACTGGAGTCACTGAAAGACAAACAAACTACATAAAAGCCAATGTTTAATGATGTGTTCAAGCTTGGTATTTTCTTGGTACTCGAAACACATCTCTTTTTAGCGAATGACTTCTCCGTAGCATCCTTCAAACTTTGTTGTAAATGTAATGTTTGTGTTTGCCCAATGCTGGCCTTCCTCAAGGACTGCTAGCAGCAGAAAGTAGGTACCTTTGTCTGACTTCCTGTTTTGCTTTTCTTGAGTTTGTCATTTGTAATGCGTGCAACTGGAATCTAAATTAATTTCCTTCATCAGATATATAATTCTGTATACGTCTGTGGTGTCCGTGAAATAATACCTGCATTCTGATTACCTTAATTGTTGTGTCTGTTAGTCTACGTAATACTTAGACCACGGGTCTACAAGTCATACTTTGTTCGTGTGTGGTTTTGCGCAGGGGCTGTTTCACAGGTACTGGATAGCTTGGAGGAGATCCATGCACTAACAGATTGCAGTGAGAAAGACCTGGACTTTCTGCACAGTGTCTTCCAGGACCAGCATCTCCACACACTACTTGATGTGAGTTAGAACTTGCAGATTTAAAATGGTTAAAAGGGTTAACCGATTACAGATGCTATTAAAGTTGCTTCTACTCTGAAAATGATCTGATCTGAACAAGGTACATAATATGTAACACACATAGTGAGGACTTCTGTCTTTTGTCCGTTATTCATCCGCTGTCTCTGTGCGTTCACATACACGCATGGGATTAGCTCGTGTCTTTGTAACCATTCAGTAGTGTTGCAGGATGTCTTTGTATGTGTATGAATAGCTCCAGCTGTGGACCCAGATCTGTGTGTGTGCGTGGCAGTGGTGTGTATGAAGAGTCTCACACATCAGCTTTAAAAGTCTCAGTGTGCAATAGTTAAAGGAAAAAACAGGGCAGGGCCCCAGTAAGGACAGCAGGCGTGTCACTTGGGTTCTGTGAGTGCACATGTACTATTGTAAACCAGATACCAGCTCCAGGAACAATGGCACCTACTGTCAGACTGCTTCTTTCAGTACCATGGCTGCGGCAGGGTCTGTCCGATGGCTTGCACCACACTTTAGGACATTGCTGTCTCTGTCAAATCCGTGCACGTCGAGCTCAGTTTGGCTGGAACCAAAGTGTCACAGGCCGCTGCAGTAGCATCTGTAGTATGCTCCTGGCTAGTCTGGGTGATAGCTGATGTGGCTGTGAGCTTTCTTTAATGTTTGGTGAGTAAATGTGGCCATTTTCAGTTCTGCGGCAGTTTTGTCGTTCTAGTTCGAGATGCTTACTCGGATACTGTGTCGGTTTAGAAAGCTGAACTTGGTTGTCTGCAAACTTTGTCCAAGAGGATCCTAAATGGATAATCTACACTCCTACTCCTCTGCTCTACTTTCTTTTCTTTTTCTTTTCTTTCAACAGAGTTAGTTTTTAAAGGTAACAAATGAATTGTGGACCGTTCTTGTTACTTTATGTAATAGAAAGCAGAGGAACCTATTAGGTTCCATTTAAGTATTATCATGCCTAGGGATTCAGTTACATGATTTCAAGTATTTTTTTTGTATAATTTGTCTTTTATCCACCTGAACTTTTTATGTTGTTGTAGTTTCCTTATTCATATCTTTTAGGGCAACTTCAGATATTAGTCAGCGGTGAGTTTTTGTAGGTCACGTCTCCTCTGGGTGTTTCCTCTCTGTTTCGGAGGCAAGGTTTTTATTTGTACACGGGTATTGCTGGAGAGAGGCCGATCGTTTAAAAATATACTCGCGACGTCTTGTCAGTTCTGAAACGAGGTTGATGTGTAGTTTGTGTGGAAGGGTGAGGCAGCGTGTCAGAACATGCATGTGTTATCTTTGATCATTATATAGCCACAGCTCAGGAAACTGTACTTATGAAGACTAAGTGTTGATTCATGTTCTACACTTGGTCAGTTTCTCTCAAATTGTGGATTGGGTGATTTCTTAAAGCATGCTTATCAGAGGTAAATTGAAACTTAACGACACCCTTTGCTCAGCACAAACCACAGCCGGTAACTTGAAGGAAGCAGAAACCGCAAAGAATTCTGGTTTCACTGCTTCCCTCTCTGTGTGAACGGTCAATGTGCTACGGCATCAAAGTAGCTGAAGACATCGTGTTTCTTCTTCTTCTTCTTCTTCTTCTTGTTTTTCTAATAGTTACTAAATGATTCCATTGAATTTGTTAACGATTCTGGTAGTATGATTTCTCTAGGATTTTAGATCCCCCCACAAATCAGACAGATTATTTGACTGTTGTTTTGCATCGCCGATGCATTTTATTTATATATTTTTCTTCATAAAAATGAAGTGTGATGTTGCATGACTAACCGCACGCAGATTGTTTCCAGTTGTCGTTCCTTAATTTAATGTCTGATAAAATGTTATCCTTATGAATATTTCTTCAATGTTTGTGTCGTAATGTAATACGAACAATGCGTTATGCATAATTAGGCAAATCCTAAATTAGCCACATTTGTAAATTGTGTAAAACTAAAAACCAAACTAGAAATGATTCGATTTATTTACATACTGTATTAGTCCCCGAGGGGAAATTTTACTCTGCATTTAACCCATCCAAACTGTGAACACACATGCGCACGCAAGTGAGGGCTGCACACACTGCAGCACGCGGGGAGGAGTTGGTTGTTGGGTGTGGATGTTGAAGGACTTTTTCTCAACTTTTCGCATCTCTAATCTATAGGTCACTGCTGCCCCCTTTCACAAAGCATGTTAATGAAGCGTGGCCCAGACCTCTTTCAAGTACATAAAGACGACCGGACGCTACTTTGTGGAAGGAAAATCCAGAAACATCATATACAATTTTGCCAGTAATACATCCGGCTGAGATCAGACGTTTACTGATGTCGTGCAAAGAGAAGCTACCGTTTGTAGTCAGTCCTGAATGAATTATGATGATGTATGTTGTGCAGTCATTCTTACCCAAGAAAGGAACAGTTTCATGGAAGGCACAGAGGTCCAATATTGCCATGACATTCATGTCCATTGTATGTAAACTTCTGACTGTAACTGTATTTTAATAGCTAAAAGAAGCTTCTGTTTTCTTCTGAGATTTCCAATTCAGTTCTTCCAGTCGTGTTTAATTACTAACAATGCAGACATTATGACCACATTGTCGTATGAGCAGTGTACCCAGATAAAATATACATCTTTTCTGCAATAGGATTACTAGATGTTGTGTTTTATTCACAACAGAATTGTGTAGACATCGTTAAGACCACTCCTGTTGTTGTTCTTCCAGCTGTACGACAAGATAAACACCAAGTCCTCCCCACAGATCAGGAATGCACCGAGTGATGCTGTTCAGAGAGCCAAAGAGGTGAGTGCCTGGCCCTGTTGAGTTACAACTCAAACCTACAGTCACTTCATACAGCCAAACGTATGTGTAACGAACGACATTCATCTGTTCATAGATCTGTTCCCCACATTGTTTGATCTGTACTCTGGATTAATTCGAATGAATTTTCTGTCCACACCAAAAGAAGAAGTGCTGACGACAATGAAATAAATTTTGAGAAACGAGAAATGTCTTCTTTGAAAGAATGTAATTTAAGCAGAAGCGTGTCGTTTAGGGGAAATTTGTGGTTGGGGTTATGCTTTGGCCCCCTGCTTTATGAGCAACGTGAGCAGTCATACTAGTCTGCTTTCTCATCACAGTTTAAATCACACCTTAGTGAGAAAGTAATAACATGGCACCTTATGCTCTTTCATCACACTTGCATTTAGAGTTTTGCCTTTTCTGTGGGAGGATCTAAGTGAGCTTAAGACTAACGGATTACCCATGACCGACGCTGAAGGTTCAATACAGGATTCACTGCCCACTAAGAGCATAACCCTTTATGCAGACCACGTACATAAACACTGTAACTTCACCAGTGGTGTAAGGGGAAATGAATTCTGAGAGTGAACCCAAGTTATATTAGACTAAAGACCATAATCACTTAACCTGAAGGAAGTATCAGAACCGAACGGAAAATTAGAGTACCGTAACCTTTTAAAAGTGTGGTGCTATTAATATAAGAGGGATGATTTTCCTTTCCTTTTATTTACCAACGTATCTGAGAGAAATAGATATTCACTAGTCTCTGACCCATTTCCAAATTGTATAAGATTGTTCCAACTGGCTGAATCAATTTCCCATTTGCTTAGGAGCAGTGTTCTCAGCCACTTTGAGCGGTGTGCGTACAGCGTGTTCACCTTTGAATGTTAAAGTTCTGTTTGAATGCAATATAAGGCTATTGACTCTGTTAATCTTAGCTGCTCTAGACCTAGACCACACACACACACACACACACACATTCAGCACAGAGGTCCGAAATGTTTGCGTGTGTAAAAGTGTGTGTTACAGTCTGGCCCACATTTGCTCCACTGTACGTCGCAGCGTCATTATTATCCTTCCGCAGGTACTAGAAGAGATCTCCTGCTGTCCAGATAATACAGACGTTAAAGAGCTGAGGCGAATCCTAACCCAGCCCCATTTTATGGTAAGTGAAGATGTTAGTTTGTCAAACCAGCTAATCCATTTTATTAACCTGCTGTTGTGTATGAATGCACACAGGATTTCCACCAAGAGGACAAGCTCTAAAACTTAAAGTTAAAAAAAAAAAAGGCCTCCTGAAGTAACTGTAGGCAAGTTAACAAAATTAACAAAACCGTTGCAGCTACCGCAGGACCAGCCGTTACCACGCATACAAAAGGTCTTTACACCACAGTGCTGTTAAAGACTCTATTCTGATCTGTTTTTGTTTTTTTTTAACAGCCGCTTATATGGTGTTTCCAGCCCTAGGTTTTTTTTGTTTTGTTTTTTTTATGCATTCATTCTGCTACGTTCTTGTTTCTACTGTAACAACTTGGCCGGTGATGTGCATGTTGGGTGGCGTACATCAGCAGATTTAAAAGTTGGGTTTAATTGTTGATTGATTGATTAACTGAGCATTTTTGGACGGAGTCTCCAACGTTAACACTTTGTCATACAGAAAAGCTGTAACTTCAGGACTCCTTTTTAACGTCAAGAGAAATATAATAGAGGCTGGTGAGGAATTGACAGTTTATAGCCAATAAAACGTGAGCGATAACAGGGATTAGCTTGTTTCTTGGACATTAAACAATATTAAACATAACTATAAATGTATAAAATGTACAATATGTCACATATTAATGGTTTAAAAAAATGAATCGCTGTAGTATAGAACACTTCAGGATGTGCTGTTGTAGGAAAGATTAAAAGTGTAATGATTTAATTCCACACAGTACTCAGTGCTTGACACTCAAAACTGTTTTGTTTGTTTAAAAACACTGTCTGGACTTTGCGTTCAGCTACTCTTTGAGTAATTACATCATCTCTGTGTTGTTCTTTAGTAATCAATGATAAAAAGAGAGAGCGGGCTTGTGCTCTTATCAGTGGGACAAATGTCGTATCAGGGTTTCAGCGGCGGACAGATAAAGAGACGAGTGTGTGTCCTGTACATTGCCGTCCCTCGTGGTCAATAAAGCTCAGATAATGAGGAGACTGAAAACAAGAGTAATGTGTTAGAGGAGAAACTAACAGAGCTTAAAAGGAATATCTGCTTGTCAGCTTTCCGTAGATATCAGGTGAAGAATGAAGGTGTCTGAGGGAAGAGGGATATAGAGCAAGAAAAAATGTGGAAGAGATTGAAAGCCTAATAAAGGAAAAGCTGGTTATTCAGCTTGGAGAGAGGATGTGAGATAAGAGAGCAAGAGGGTATGTGGATTGGAACTGAGAGAGGGCAAGAGACAGAGATTAGGAGCCGAGGGGGAATTACTTGGAGTTACACAAGAGTTGCTGCGGAACAGATTTCAATTGTCAAAGAAGAGGAAGCATTTTTTCTTTGAGTTGTCTGGAGAATGCGTGAGTCTGGAACAGAGAGAGAGAGAGAGAGAGAGAGAAGCCAGGGCTGTAAAGGTGGGGTTTTTTTATGGAAAGAAACACCAGCAGTGTGATGTCACCCTTTCCAACTTGGAGCGCCAGGTAAAGTGAGAGGGGCTAAGGCCGTGGGCTGAAGGGGAGAGGGGGAGGTGTGTGTGTGTGTGTGTGTGTGTGTGTGTGTGTG
>JAOVYU010000060.1:13493525-13511355 GCA_025674565.1 Synodontis membranacea | reverse complement strand
GTGTGTGTGTGTGTGTGTGTGTGTGTGTGTATGTGCGTGCATGCGCCTGTGTGTACCTGTATGTATCTGTGTCTGTCTGTGTGTGTTTGTGTGAAATTAAGCAGGTGTATTACTATCAGACTAGCTGCCTCTTCACTGTGTTGCCATTCCCTACTTACAGTATAATTACTCTGCTGTAGCAGCTTTACCAGCTTTGTTTTGTCTGTTGACTGACAGCTCGGTTGATAAAACTGACCTGAACATAGTCTGTATCGTGTAATCATTTGTTGAATGGAAAAGATTGAGGTTAAAATGACGGAAAGCCAATTGCTATGTCATAGATTATTCTGGATGTACTGTGGATTACTGTGGACATTTCGGTCCCCTGCTTTGGTATCAGTTTGTCCTCAAGTGATTTTCAGCCTTGTTTAACGATGGTCCTGAAAACCCAAAACATACGAGTGCATCTGAAAAAAATGATAAATGATATCACGAAGTGGTACATTTTATTTTTGTTCGTAATTTAATTCAGAAGGGAAAGATTTCTTATATTCCATATCGATTACACAAAGTAAAATATTTCGAGCCATTTTTTGTCTTAATTGTGTACCTCCTGAAAATCAGGATTTCTGTATCTCAGCTTATTCAGATATTTCCTAAGATCAATCAAAAAAGCATTTATAATGAAGAAATGTCCTACGTCTGCATTGTGTGTTCATTTATGCAGTCAGTACTTGGTTGGGGCTCTTTTACCACGAATTACTGCATCAGTGCGGCGTGTTATTGAAGCCCTGGTTGTTTGATAATGGCCTTCAGCTCCTCTTTATTATTGGGTCGGGTGTGTCTCGTCTTTTTTTTTTTTTTTTTTTTTTTTTTTTTTTTTTTTTTTTTTTTTTTTTTTTTTAACAATATCCCATAGATTCTCTATAAAGAGATAATTGGGTAATTGAATAGTAATTTATTCAAACGTAAAATAAAAATTTCTATTATTTTTAGGGTTTTTTTTTTTAAGCTGCAGGCCTTAATTATCAAAATGAAAACAGAAGAATACTTGACACATTTTAGTTCATGTGTAATGAGCTTAGAATATATAAAATTTTCACTTTCTTAAATAACTGATGGAAAATATTTGGTATTGATGGTATTGATTTTTTTTTTTTTTTAGATGCACTGGTATTGTTCAGTTTCCAGCCCTAACCTTGCTGTGTGCCCTGCCCCCTGCTGGCTGAAAGTGATTTTTGGTCTTTCCTACCATTGTAGCAACATGCAGGACTCAGTATCATTTCACTGAGCATGCGAGCACATTTTGACAATTTAATATTACACATATATAAAAGAAAAACAGAAACTTAAATCTAAACATTTTTGATGACGCTCCTTAACAAAATATAAATCTGATTGATCATGCTGACCCCTTTGTTTTTAATTCAACTTGAACATTTTGTTCTCTGAATTAGTCCCCTGGTGTCCAGTAGATGGCAGTACAGCCTCATCTGTCATGATGTAACTGCGTCACACTAATCCTTAATGTGGATGAAAGCACTGACGCGTCAGTCTGCCATCACGTTTTGTTCTTCCTGTTAAGTCATTTGATCATTTGTCCTGAGATCAGTTGTAATTCCTAACACTTATTTCATCATCCCACTTCCAACTCATAATAATCTTCAGCCCAGTATCTGTACGCTGCATGATCAGTTTAATGCTCTCACATCCTAGATCTCCAGACCTACAATCAAGGGTAAAATATCAGTCAAGGTAAGACAACCCCAATCTGCTGGAAAAAAAGAAAAACAAAAAGCCCTATTAGATATGAAGAGCAATATCTGCAATGTAGTATTATGTAACATCAACACATTTCACAGAATCAGCTCAGTCTTAAAATCGATCTGGAACATCAAATGCACCCAAGCTTATTCATCCAACATCACTGTCTGACCTCACTAACTGTCTAATGGCTGAATGAGCAAATTCCCACAGCCAAGTTTCAGAAATCCAGTGGAAATCCTTCCCAGAGGATCAGAGGTTATTATAACCGCAACCGGGGACTAAATCTGGAATGGGATGTTCAACAAGAACAGATGAGTGCGATAGTCAGGTGTCCACAAACCGTTTCTTCAGTATGGCCTTAGAGATGCTGAGGAACACTTTCCTGTAAAGGTCTCATTGGTACTTAGACACTGACAGATTGTTGAGTATGGGAAAAAAACAGATTGTTTCTATACCGAAAATATAATTTTTCTCACTTTAGCACAGTAGTTTTGAACGGGACCTGTGGATGTGATTTGTGATGGAGGCAGACTGAGGTTTTTGTTGGTTTATAGTGCCACACACTGCCCTAGCTCAAATCCCATAGTGTATAACGTGGCAACACAGGCGAGGTTTATTTTGTACTAGAGCTCCTTAGTGACTTGGTGCTGCCTGAAGACCTCTCCTTCCATTGGCCCATCGCACACAAGCTTACTCACACAAGCTTACTTGTACACATTCATGAAACCCTTACACTGTCCCCTAAAAACACATTCTCGTCGCTCACACCACTTCCAGAGAGCGTGACTTTAACGAGATTTCTCTTTTCGAGAATTACGTCATCTCTTTCGATTACTGTTGCTTATTGCAGATACTGTACCTGTCTGTTCTTTGATCCATTGAGTTTTCAGCACTATTATTATTATTATTATTATTATTAAGATTTTGTAGCCCTGATCATCCCTCTCGCTTTTCAGATCTATGTGCGGGCACAGTTTGAGTATGACCCAGCCAAAGATGAGCTCATTCCTTGCAAAGAAGCAGGCATTCGGTTCAGAGTGGGAGACATCATCCAGATCATCAACAAGGATGACCATAACTGGTGGCAGGGCAGGCTGGAGAACACAAAGAACGGCACAGCTGGGCTCATTCCATCCCCAGAGCTGCAAGAGTGGTGAGTTCATCCCTTTTAAAATGGGCCTTCACTATATTCCTCTTGAAACTGTTACAAGGTGGGCTCAAATCGGTCCAAGGGTAGCGTAGCTGAAATAAATAACAGACGCAAGAAGATGTAAAGCTACCATTTAAATTTTTTTTTTTTTTTTCCTCTCTCTCTCTCTCTGTCTCTCTCTCTCTCTCTCTCTCTCTTCCTCTTCAAGGCGGGTGGCCTGCATAGCGATGGAGAAAACTAAGCAAGAGCAGCAAGCCAGCTGTACTTGGTTTGGCAAGAAAAAGAAGCAGTACAAGGACAAGTATCTAGCGAAACACAGTGCAGGTAAAATCTGGGCTCTACAACGGGCCTCTCTACTTCACACTTCACTGGATGTTTAATTATTACTGTGCATATGACGCTTAGTAATTGAAACAAATCGCCTTGATCTCACACACAACCCATACAAGGTGTTTCGTTCAGTAAAGCGCTTTTTATGACTGTCCAGTGAAATAAAACGGGGTTTACGTAGAAACAGGATTTACTCATATGGAAAAATGAAAAATATTAAAATCTGAAATATAAAAGACAGATTGCGAAGGATTCCAAAGGACTGCAAAGGCTCCTCTTTCAGTTTGGATCTCGACAGTTAAACTACAGACTATGCCAGGAACTTTAAAGTGCACTTCTACAGTAATGCAGCATGTCGATGTGATATGGGACAATATTCAAGCAGGTATTCACAAATATGTCTTTAACCTTGGAGTTTAATACTGCTCCTCACTTCCAGTCATGCGTGACAGTGTGTATAGAGGGCAGTGTAGATGTGCTTCCTCACATGACCCTGAACCCTGACCACAGCATTTCCACAAATAGCAAAGACGTCCACACACACATGCACGTGGCCTCTCTCTCTCTCTCTGTCTCTCTCTCTCTCTCTGTCTCTCTGTCTCCACTACCTTACACTGGAGCTCACACACACTCAGCTTGAGTCCAGTGTTCCAGAGGGCCTCGTTTCTGTCTGCCATCACTGTAACTAATGTACACACCTGCACACACATACACTATGTGTGTATTTTGTGGACTGTACTGGGGAGGAGCAGTGAAGGCGTACATTTTTATTTGTTTACATACATTTTTCTTAGCTCTAAATGGAATTGGGATAAAGTGCATCAACATACATATTTTAATGATTGACTTGCCAACAAGGCAAACGTAATTGTGTTTGTACTAGGTGCAAGCATATGCAATATTAAATACAACTATTGTAGTTTTTAAAACAGCAATTAGGATTCTTTGTAGATGCATTCACACCTCATTACCCTCCACTGGAGAGATTTGCAGTGGTAACGGTATTATATGGCCAAAAGTTTGTGGACACCGGACCATCACACCCATATGTGCTTTTTGAAAATTTGATTCCAGTTTTAGTTCCCCCTTTCTCTGCTCTTCTAGGAAGGCTTTACACTAGATTTGTTTGACTGTAGGGATTTGCCCATTAATGAGGTCAGGCACTGATATTAAGTGATGGGTCCTGGGGCACAGTACGGGTTCTAATTCCTCCCAAAAGTGTTCAGTGGGGTTGAGGTCAGGGCTCTGTGCAACCAACTCGAGTCCTTCCACGCCAGCCTTGTCTTCTAGGAGCTGACTTTGTGCCTGAGTGTTGTCATGATGGAACAGGTTTAGGCCCCTTTAGTTCCAGTGAAGGGAAATTGTAATTCTACAGCACAAAAAAGACACATCCATTACAGTTGTTTGCTTCCGACTTTGTGGCAAGAACAGTTTGAGGAAGAGTCACATAGGGTTGTGATCATGTACAAGGTAATTAAGATTTAAAAATACAGAATGTGTCTTAATCCATAGATCGCTAAGTACACATCTGGCATATTTATTTATTTATCTATTTATTTATTTATTTTGCTTAGAGGTTGAAGATAATGAATGTCAGCCATATGGCAGCAATGAAATGGTTAAAAATGTAATTATGATGATGTTATCTATGACTTCCAGTAGGAACTGAAAAGTCCTCGTTTCCCAAATCCTCTTTTGCAGAGTGACTGTTACAGTGTAAACTTGTTAAACAAGGTGGTAAGTGTAGCAAAATTGTGTCTGATGGCAGCAGTGCACCAGAGTGGGGCTTAGCCATAATCCTCTCTGAGCACCTTGTCCCACTTTACTGAATCAACCAACGTACAGCAGGCCAGCGAGCGAGGGAGGGAGCTGTCTTTCACTCCCACTGACTAGTCTATTAATGAATCTTTTGTTACTTAATTGCCTACGGAGGCTCATGTAGGCTACGTTTTCCCGGCTGAGTTGAACACTGTGCAGTACCTACAGTCATTACCGCTACAAATTTCTTGTCTAGCAAAAGGAGATGTTAGGACTTTCTTCCTTAATCCAGGTCAGGTCGTCTCGCTGTACTAAGAATGAAAATCGTGTTTACTTTAAGCTCATTTATAATGGATTATCAAAGTCCTTTCTATGTGAGTGTATCTAACTTTCTAACAGTGAAATAAAGAAACCAAGAAACCACAAAGTCCTCCTAACAGAGCCCCCCCCCCCAACCATTATAAAGTACAGACAACGAACACTCCTTCAAAAAAGCATTACCATATAAACAGTCATCTGCCATACAAGTCCCTGTGAATGAATTGTTCTTATAGAAACAATAATGTATCAGAACTAGCATTTAAACAGTGTATCTCGCAGCCAGCTGCTGTTATAGAAAATGAATCAACATTGATTAATCCATAACTGTTGTGTAATACTAATACATAATAAAATTTCATGAATGCACGTACCAAAAAATAATGTTACCCTAGACTGTTTCTCGACATCCCAACAACCGCCCTTAAAAAAAAACGCCTAGGCTTTTCTCAGTTATGCGAATTCTGTACATGTGCTTTTAAAGTTTTTGTCAGATGGTTGACAAAGAACTGACATTTCTAAAGTTGCCCTGTCGATACTAACGCATGCTAAAACGAAGCTTGATGCTGCATTATTGACCGCGCGTTACTGTAAATGTCAGACGCATGTTGCATCATTGATGAGGTTCATTGTAAGCCTCTACAGCGTGTTTTAACACAGCTTATTGACAGAGCTTTCCCCGCTGTGTGCTGCGTGGATGGCCGTGATGTTAAGTCTTTCATGTTGTTCTCTGTGTAAAGCCAGCACCGTGTCAGAGCTTTGACTATAAGCGTCATTGTTCTCTCTGTTCACTGATGTTCTGTATCTGAGCCGTAACTCATTCACCCTCCCCTGTCCATTTTTCATGCTGTCTCTTTACCAATGGCATCTGTGCATGTAAGTAATATGGAGTGACTGTTGTGCTTTACTTTCTCTTAGCTTTCCTGTGGGCTTGTAGCAAGATTTTTTTTTATTTTATTTTTTTTTTCTGTTGTAGAATGAACAGAGAAGTCTCTGAAACCAGGCTCGGTGTTTGTGTGTGTGTGTGTGTGTGTGTGTGTGTGTGTGTGTGTGTGTGTGTGTGTGTGTGTGTGCATGTTTGTGCTTTTTACTGTTTTATTTTGGCATACGTCCTGATGCTATTCAGTTGTGCATTAACCCAATAAAAAGGTCATTGTGCTCATCACAGCTTGGTATTGTACCCCTCAGACTCTCCCAAACATGCAGAGCCCAACACACATGCTCACGCACATACACACACACACACACACACACACACGGGTACCAACTCATGTAAAAAATTAACATGAATCATTTAAGCTATTTGGAGAGTAAGCAAAGATGTTGCGGAGGATCTCATTTTACATGGCAGCTACACAGATGGCCAGCTCTGGTTACACACAGTCCAACACCTCCCTCTCCCTGCTCTCTGACTCATTATAGATCAGTCCTGCACGCACCTCACTTGGCTCTCCCTTTTCATGTTCCTCAGATTTGACCCCTGTTGAATTTCAGCATCGATGCTGTCTTTGCTCTTCTGCTGATATCAGCAGAGCAGAGCAGGAAGCCTTACTTTGCCTACATTTAAAATATTTCCCTCAGACATAACCCCTCTGTGTGCGCTCTGTAGCCAGCCCTTATACTGAGTCCTGCAGTGCTTCTCACTGTGACACTCGGCCCGAGGAGGAAAGCACAAGGCCGCGCTTCACGTCCATCAGCCACCGTTCCGTTAAACAAGCATGAGCATGTTCATCTTAGTAGGCCAGTAACTGTGCATGAGATCATGACGTCTCAAAGTCTCAAGCGTTTAACTGTTATGTTTTTCCGTCTCTCTTTTTATTGCAGTGTTTGATCAACTAGATCTTGTCACATATGAAGAAGTTGTGAAGTTACCAGCTTTCAAACGGAAAACGCTAGTGTTATTGGGTATGGAAGTACAATATGTGTGAAGCATGGGTTTTATTTTTCCTAAAGACACAGATGTGATTCAGGTCTTGACCGTTATACCGTTTGCTCTTCATGTGTAGGGGCTCACGGTGTTGGCAGAAGACACATCAAGAACACACTCATCACTAAACACCCCGACAGATTTGCTTACCCCATTCCACGTAAGACGACGCCCAGTCTTTTGCCAAATTATTGTTACTATCACTATTATCGCTACGTTCTGTATTATCACGTTCAGTGTGCTTACTACGGTCGGTATTGATTTTCTTCTCTGTATTTGTTTTTTTTTTTTTTTTTTACTACACTTGAACTGAACTGTCTAAAACCGTCACTGCCTGCAGACACAACCAGACCTCCTAAGAAAGAAGAGGAGAATGGCAAGAACTATTACTTTGTGTCACATGAGCAAATGATGCAGGACATCGCTAACAACGATTACCTGGAGTACGGCAGCCACGAGGACGCCATGTACGGCACACGGCTGGAGACGATACGCAAAATCCACGAGCAGGGCCTCATATCTATACTTGATGTAGAGCCACAGGTAACTTCCACTGACTGTAATCTCATCATTGACTCTATAATCACGTTAGTTCCTTTCTACTGGCTTTGACAAATTGACCACTAGCCACAGGATGTTAGAAGGGACTTGTGCTTGTTTCTCTTGCAGGCGTTGAAGGTCTTGCGGACAGCAGAGTTCGCTCCTTATGTGGTTTTCATTGCTGCACCAACCATCACTCCAGGCATGAATGAGGTGAAGTACAGTATCTCTCTTTTAATCTCTGTCTTTCGTCAGACGCCTGTGTGTTTATAATAAACTCCATAGTAAACTTTTCAGCCTCTTTTTTTTTTTCTTTTTGTTCAGCTCTTTCTGTCTTTTTCTGTTGCATCTGCCTTTCCTTGTGCATCTGGCGCGTGGCTTGCATTTTGATTGCTTTTGCATTCCTTTACTCTGCACTCAGCTTCCCAGGTGGTGCAGGAAGTTACCTGTGAGTATGACAGGGAGTATGACTAGCTTGCTCCTAGTGTAGTGCGCCTTAAAATCCCACTTTTGTTTACAATCTAGCAAATATCTCAGATTCCTGTATTCCTAATCCTGGGTCAGATACAGTTGAATGCAAAGATTTGCATCAGTGCAGTTTCTCTTGGAAAAGTACAAAAACTTCATGGTACTGTAATAATCTATTACATATTACTATTGCATATAACATGATCCAGTTAATTTATATGAAGGTGTCATAAATTATGCAGATGTTTTAAACTGTGTAGAGCTACTTACAGACAGTGAGAAGCAACATTCAGAAATGGAGGAAATAAACACTATGACAGGGTGGAAGAATAATTCAAGCGAATCAAACTAAATATGACAATCAGCATGTGACCTGAAAAGACAAGTGGCATAAGTCCACGTTTATATATTTAGAAACATTATAAAATGCACTTTTTGATTATACAGAAACATCTGTGGCTCCTCATGATCAAATATAAATAGATATCGGTGCCGTCGTTTCGATGTAATGGGTATGCAAACCTTTGCCTTTAACCTGTAATCTCCAGAATTTTGTGATACTGCGACACAGTGAACTCTACTGTGTGTTTTTTGTGCTTCTATATGATATCTCTGCATAGCTTTCTAGTATTGATCAGATCATAGCCATGGTCAAAATTCACACAAGAAGAAGACTATGATGGTTTATTTGATATGATGGTTAAGTTTTTTGATCCTTCTCTCTGGCTTACTCTGTATTCCTCGTACCACAGGATGAATCACTACTGCGACTGCAGAAGGAGTCAGAGATCCTCCAGAAGACCTACGCTCACTACTTTGACCAGACCATCATCAACAATGAGATCGACGAGACGATCCGGCACCTGGAGGAGGCTATAGACCTGGTGTGCACTACAGCACAGTGGGTTCCTGTGTCCTGGGTCTACTAGAACCCCATTAACTCTTCTTAAACTCCACCTTAAAGCCCCAGACTCTCTGTGATGCATCTTTGCAAAAAAAAAATAATAATAATAATCAATTAGATAAAATAAATAAATACATACGTAAATAAATAATTAAGAAGGAAGGAAAAAAACAGAACCATTCCCTGAATAAAGGATCCACCTCCAATTTGTCTGATGCCCAGCGCGCATGACCTGCAGACAAATCCAGTCTCAGCTCTTCAGACAACATAGATGTAGTGTTGTATAAACAAGATAATACAGTCGTGACTATTGACACGGTCCTTATTGATGAGATGCAGCATTTTGTTCGAGTTTTGATTGAAAGAGACAGTATCTTAAATGTTCCAAGTTTATTTTCTGCTCAGACCGAGGATCAGCAGACATGTTAGAGCAGTGCGTCCATGCGTTGTCCATTCAGAGCTTATATATCAGTCAGCCATTATAAAACACCCCCCACTGGAACTCATTAGTTTCCCTGTGCATCACAATCTGCTTAACCACTTCCAGATACTGTCTCTATAAACAAGTCCATACCTCTGAGATCTGAGTTCTCATGCATGTGAACATTCAGAGACTTTCATACTGTCAGTGTTAGCAGTGTAACGCTACTGTTATACACAGCACAGAACATTCCATATGCCTGGACAAATTCAGACCAAGTGAAGACCAGTGGAGAATGAAGATGGGAAGAAAAGAAAAAAAAAAAAAAGACCTATGCACATCTTTGGGCACATCGGGACATTTCAGACGACTTTCTAACAAATTCTTTTTACCAGCTGTGTAGTGAGATGTGTTAATGTCTCAATTTAATTTGTTGTACAAAAAAAAAAATCCTGGAGATTCAAAAAAAACAAAACAAAAAAAACCAAATGACAAAAAAACACAAACCTATACTGGTTTCACCATTATAGAAATGTGGCATCAGAGAGTATTAATGTTTTCATGAAGCTGAATCAAAAGGGGAAACAGATTTTTATTCATTGTAACCATTTCAAAGGTGCACACATAGACACATTTTGCAAAATGAACTATGTTGCAAAAAGAAAAAAATATATATATATATATATCTGAATGATTCTGTATATGACAAACTGTTTACTTCAGACTGCCCTGTGTAAATTCCTCTGCTGATGACTGAGCAGCTCTTCAGTATGAACCATTTTTTAAATATATTTCCTTTTCTGTGGTGAAGAAGTCCAGTGTCGTCTGCTGTGTGTTACGATCCTGGCTCCGCTCTCGTGTCTGGCTGCTCTGTGCGAGTTGGCAGAGGTGCAGTGGATGGAAACATTTCGGCTCTCTTCAGTGCCTCAGTGGCTCTTTTTCTGTATTTTTCTTAAAGCTGTAGGAGGTCACATCCTGTCTGCCCATCTGAGCATGAAGGCAAGTGTGATAAATGCCCAGGTGTGTATGAGTGAGTCTAAAATCCGTCAAGAGAAATGTGTCACACATTTCGTGTGCATGTGTTTGTGGGGGGTTTTACCAAGAGGAAAATGTGTATATCCTCAGCTCATTGTGTCTGTACACTGTATGGACCCTAGTGTGAATGAAGGTAGAAGTGTATGTACAGCTAGCTGCTGGATTCATGGAACTGTCGGTCGTTTGACACGAGGAGCAGCAGTTAACGTAAGTGCAGACCACACATTTACTGTATGCCAAGAAAAACTGAGAGAAATACAACTATAGATATTACTTTCCAGATGTAGACATCTGTTAATTAATCCTAAACATCTCTGAACTAGACCACTTCTGTAAATTAGAGAAGGCAACTCATCCTGTTACTGTACAGGTATGTGTCTCTCTCTCGTCCTGTCACATCCCCACAGGAAGAGGTACTTCGACACATCCTGAGTTCCTCCAGTAGATAAACCCTCATCACAACTGAGAATACGGAGTTCTCTGGGCTGGAGGTGTGCACGAGACTGTTTATAATCTCACTCCCATCTGCCCATGAAGGAATTTTGAAATTCCCGCACACTCTTAGTGGTTTATCCCATTCTCGCCAATTTGGTCACCTGCGAATTCCCACCCACGATCCAGCTCTCTGCCCTATCATAAGACAGCTTCCAGCTCCAGAGGTTGAAGGCTAACAAGCATCCTAAAAAAAATGTCGTATGAAACCAGCCAAACTCATCTTTTCACATTGCAGCTCATTCTGCATTAGTGTTGCATATACACTGTATGGAAGAAAGGTTGTGGCCACCTGACCATAACACTCATATGTGCTTTGTTAAACATCTCCATTTGGGCCTTTTAGGTCCAGTAAAGGGAAAAGCATACAACATCATCCTAAACAGTTGTGTGCTTCCAACTTTGTGGCAACAGTTTGGAGAAGGAACACGTACTGGTGTCATGGTCAGGTGTCCACAAACTTTTGTGTGTGTATGTATGTATGTATGTATATATATACACACACACAGAGCTCACATACATGATGGGTTAGACTCCTGCTAGATTACTGAGATCTGTCTGGCTGTTGTTAACCCACACAACCCCAGCTTCCTTAGTGTACAGTGTTACACTACTTTTTCTCTGTCTATCTCAGTTGGAAGGAAAGTGGTGCTAACGTCCAAATACAAGCTAAATCTGCGACACTGCTGAGCTACTTCAGCTGTTTTATATAAACCTGCACTTCTGTTTCTGGTTAGCTGATTGTGAATGCATTGGCCTTTAAATGTTTTTAAATCAGAGCAAAGTTCATGGGTATAAAAGCACTGCAGTGTGACCTGTGTATTAATCCAAATCTGCATTCCACAGCCAACACCACTGAGCTGCAGATTAACTCAAATTCACATTGCTGGGTTTAGACCAGAAACACTTCATTTAACCCATTTTCAACTTCAACCCTAGAGTATTAGTGGAGGATATATTTTTTATATATGAAAACACTTAAAGGAACATCTGTTTATTCACAAAATTCACAAATCCATGTGGTTCTACAAGGCCATTTTGGATGTCTGTTGAAAATACAGTTTCTTGCCCTATAAAGGGTTAAGACAACAGACAGTGGTCAGTCAATATTAGGAAAAATTTATTGCAATTTCAATAATTGTATGTTCGCCTATTTGCTTGAGTAATTACTGTGATCTGATGGGAGCAACACAAGGCAGTGAAGTTCATTCATTTGGTTGAATACAGAGCAGCTTAGACTTGCATTTAAAGAATATTAACAAAAATATTAAAACTAGGAATATCTACATTTGAAAGAATCAGGAGTCCATGTGTAATGCTTACTTGCTCACATATTATATAAACTAATACAACACAGAAAAAATGTAAATCATGTTCATTTGTAGTGTTGAACTGGATGTCAAGAGTCTTTGTCATCAATAATACTGTAGCTCATGTAAATGTAATTTACGAGGTGAACGTCAGTGCTGATATTACACCAGCCATTATCTATAGGCTTCCTGTAACAGCATGAATAAATGGCTCCAGATTTAAAATGGATCCATTTCAATTGGATCAAACACAGAGTTCACTATATTGAATTTAAATGAACATGTGTATACTATGATGTTTTTCATTATGAAAATGCACAGCAGCCAGACCTCTGTCCTCATCTGTGTGCTGTTTTTAGAGATCAGTTCTCCAAGGGAAAAAAAATAATCTGTATTCCTGTAGCCGATGGATTTTCCTTCCTTTTCACACAATCCCCCTCTGAAGAAAGGATTAATCTCTCATCTGCACAACTTTCAGTCCAAACACATTCTTGGCAAACCTCTTCCTCCAGACCTGAGCCAGGCCTTCATTAAGCATTAGTAAGGTCTAATAGGCAGTCTCTCTGAGCTTGGATGAGGAACAGAAATGGCAGCAGTAATGGCAGGACTAAACCAACAGTGGTAGGCCTCTGAGCTGATGAGATCTGATCTACAGGATCCAGCACTGTCCCGTTCCTCTGGCCCTCAGTAAAGTTCCTCACTTCCTCCTTGATTTTCTGATTCATCAGTTTGGAGATCAGGCTATTGAAATTGCTCTGTGTGGTACTGTAATCCGGAACAGCTGTGGTCAAGTTAAACTCAGCTGGGTCAATGCAAGTACCATTCACATGTGTATATAGCACCTTGCTTAGATCCAAACCAGCTACTGAAGCAGGGGATGCACATGGGATATCTCTCACCAGCTTATAGTTGTCCATCCACTTCTTCAGCCACTCCAGCTCACAGCTGCATTCCCAGGGATTGCGGAACAAATAAAGGTGCCCGATGAAGTAGATGGGCTGGAAGACGAGGAAAGGCAGAGTAGTCAGTTTGTTGGTGTTGAGATGCAGTGTCATGAGGCTGGTCAGATTCTCAAAGGCACCTTTGTCAATAAATGACAGGCAGTTCCGGTCCAAGTAGAGTACCTCCAGTTCCACCAGGTCCCCAAACCAGGTTTTGGAGATATTAGTTAGCAGATTACCACCCAAATTCAACATCTTTAGCCGGAAGAGGCCTTTGAAAGATTTCCTGGGCAAGTCAACCAACAGATTGTCATTAAGGTAAAAGTTCTGTAGTTGTCTTAGGTCCTTAAAGGCCTCATCGTGGATGACACTGATACGATTTTCCTGTAGGTTCAGATACTTGAGGTTGTATAGTCCCAGCAAAGAGTTGTAGGCTACTGCTTCAATCTTATTGCGCTCCAAGTAAACATGGGTCAGGTTCTCCATTCCTCGTATAGCACTTGGGATCCGTCTGAAATTGTTCTGGAAGCAGAATAGCTCTCTGAGGGAGGTCTGTTCCAGGAAGATGCGGTCAGGCATGCTGAAGAGGTTGCAACCAGAAAGGTCTAAGCGCACGAGGCGTTTGAGGGAGGTGAAGGTCCGTGTGTGAAGATAGCGGATGTACTCATTGTGGGCCAGCGTGAGCTCCAGCAGGTTGGGAAGCCCTTTGAAAGCTCCAGGCGTAATGAAGGAGATATTGTTGTGGTCCAGGAAGAGGGACTTAAGAGAGGGAAGCGTTCCAAATGCTCGTTCTGACAAAAACTTGAGGCTGTTCTTCTCCAGGTTGATGGAGGAGGCCTCACAGGGGAACTCTCTGGGCAGCTCTGCCATGTTGGCACGGTCACAGAGCACAGTGCAACTCTTCTCCTGAGTGCACATGCAGCTGGGGGGACAGGAACTAGAGCAACCCCACAGGGTCATGCCATAAGGCAGGACCATGACCAACACTGAGGAGGAGGAGGAGGAGGGGGGGAAAAAAGAATTTAAAAAAATGCTCCTCTACACCCATCACTGTAGAAGGGGTTCATCACTGGATGAAAGTGATCAGTCAGAATAACTTTGTATTAATTTGCAATGATGCTTCCCTCTAAGGGGACAAGAGAACAGAAATCATCCTAGCGAAATAAATCCCTCCCACAGCAAACACAGCCACCCATCTCTCTTAATTTGTCACCTATCTGTATTAGACACTGTGCATCAAGGCTTGATGTTGCTTTCAGGTTTGACAAATTTCATTTCAGTTTGATCACCAAGATGTATGCAATTTTTTATATATTTTATTGCATAGATCTCGTATATGAAGAATAATTTATTCAAAACAAGGGCAATGCAGAACACAGTCTTATCTGTTGGATTATAAATTATTGACAAGCATTTACTGTATAATGATTGAGAACAATCAGTTTGTAAACGAGTTCTGCTTTTCCCCTTGACAGGCCTAGGAGGATTAAAGTAGAAGGAAGCACACAAGCAGGAGCATGAGGAATAATGTGATGTTGGAGTCACATGGGGAAGACACTGGTTTGTTTTTTTAGGGTCTTGTCCTGCAGCTGTTCTTCACAGCGATAGTCATTATAGTACTAAGAAAGGACAGATGTTAGATTACAGATGCACGTTCTCTTTACTTTCTTTGTAAACAGAAACTGCCATTCAACCATGTGATTTTAGACGGAAGCTTTGAAACAGAAACTGAGCCAAACTTATGTAATGGAACATTCCTTACTTATTGTTACACAGTGGTATTCACAGAGTTGCTGGTGAGGCATCAGGTCAATATAGCTATTTCAACACCTAACTGCAAATAACTGCATTAGTATTAACTGTTCTTACCTATAAAGAAAAACATTGCTGAACCATTCCACCTGTGGCATGTCAGAGTAAAATAACTGAAATGCAAAATGGAAAGGAAAAACGTTAGGTATATTTTGGGGAATAAATAGATTTTTTTTTATTTTTTTTATATAAAAAATAAATCGATTTTTTTTTATTTTTTTTTATTAAGAATGATGGAAATAAATTCTTACACTGCTTCAATCACAAAGCTTCTAATCATTACAACAAATAACATAGTAAAAATATACATAAACAATAAGTTAGTCTGATCCAAAACATCTTACCTGCTTATTGACCTTAACATCCAACAAAGAGAATAAATTTTAAATTTCCATGAAGGAGCTCTTGCATGTCATTCTGTCATCACCATGGTACTGAGTGAACATCTGAACTGATTTAATGGTATCCTGTGTGTGTGTGTGCGCACGCACACACACTGTCACAAACAGCAGTACTTCACATCCAAAAGCCATCACTTAATGGCAGAATAATCCTCTAGATGGCTGTGGGATTAGAGCTGTATAAAGCAACTGTCTGAGATCAGCAGTGTTTCGCAGCAGACTTGCATGTGTGTACAACCTGAAAACTTCTTGCAGCCAGATAGCAAACTTTTCAGGAAACCTTTACGTCAGTAACAGGCAACAGAACACATCACCTTTCAACATCTTACATGTTATAAAGAGCAGAATTTACTGCAGTGTTCAGATTATGCAAATAATCCTACTGTCAGTGGAGAAACCGCTTTACCTTGCTCACGGAAAACGGCAACAACCAACCAGACCTCTACCAATAAACTACCTACCTGCACTCTGATATTTAATCAGATACATAGTTATTTTGTTTGTATCTGTGCATAGTTATGCATAGTTATTTTGTTTGTATCTGTGCATATTATTTCTTAATCGATTTGGATAGTTCTTTCCCAGGGACTAGTGCTTTATAAGTTCAGTGTCCCGTTAACTCATCACAGAGGCTGTAGAACTCCATTTCACTGATTTCAGAACAAAATCGAAACAGCACTTTTTAAACAGGCACGTAATGTTAATAATCAGGTGGTGTATATAATTTCCACTGTGGTGTTTTCTTAGGAAATGACACATATAGGTGAAGGTACATTTTGTCTCTAAAATAAAATGAAGACAAATGGATGAGTTCAGGAAAGAAACGATTTTATCGGTTGTAAACAAACGTAAGCCATTTGAATTCTAAACAAGTCCAATAAGGTTTTATCCACACCATTAACAGCTGCTACATGTTCTTCCCCATTTTCTGCTACACTGAACAAACATTTTAGAAAACATGCTTGGTTTTGTATTTGAATTAGCATTTCAAACTTTTATTTTGGTAAAATCATACAATAAATGCACAGATGAGTCCTCTCATGCAGTGCATAGCTTCTACACTACTACATAAAGCAAATACTAAGTCTAAAGTGCTCCAGGTCGCTCTGAGAAAAGTTAGCAAGGGAAAGGCTTTTGCATCTCTTCCTGCAGGGCATGAAATCAACATTACAAATCGCACAGCAGGTGTCTGTTAGCACCATCCCTTGCTAACTGCTCCTCAGAGGCCCAAACCCAGAGGCACTGTATATGTAAATGCAACACTAGAGAAGAACCACATGTTTAAGATTGCCTTGTGCCAGACATTCACTGAAACAAAACCCCTAACAGAACAAAATTCCATTTTAAAAGAAGAAATGCACACATTTTGAGAAACTGGACACTTTATGCACTGATACATCTAAGAAATTATTAGGTCATTTGAACACTATTCCAAACCTTGGCATGTTTTTTTTTTTTTTCCCCCTCCTATTTCCAATTTTGAGAGCCAATCAGTAATTATGTAGAAACATGGCCTGGAGGCCTTCAACAGCTGTGGATACTGACTCAGTCCAATATAGTCTGAAACATTAAAAAGCTCACACTACCCCAAGTATAGAAATTCCACGCATACAGGTGACATTCAACATTCAAGTGCCAGTGTTTTTGTACTGTCTTTTGGTCAAGTTTCTTGAAACGTTCAAAGAATCGCTTTGAGGCTTACAAAAATAAATATTTCTCAAAAATGCTTAATAAATTACACAAAACTAGCAGCAAAAGTAGAATCTAGAAATCTGTGTGCAAAGAGCTAAATTCCCCACTGCTGATACCCCCCTGGTCCCAAATAAATCCTGGTAAATATTGAGATCCCTTCCCCTTTTGTAAACAAGCTGCGTTTCTATCTCCCCATTCACAACATTTGGAAGCTTGAGAACACACACTCAAGACATTTATATATAAAACTCTAGATGTGCAATAAAAGAACTTTGTAAAACTTGATGGGCACAACATACATGGGCCTAGACCTAACTTAAGTAGCACCATTCATCTTTAAATTCTCAATACTGTCAGTGCATCTGCTTGAATTCAT
The DNA here is from genome assembly GCA_025674565.1 of Synodontis membranacea. Lineage (NCBI taxonomy): Eukaryota > Metazoa > Chordata > Actinopteri > Siluriformes > Mochokidae > Synodontis > Synodontis membranacea. The sequence continues at coordinate 13,493,734 of JAOVYU010000060.1, read as the reverse complement.
CAATTTAAAAAAAAAAAAAAAAAAAAAGTGTCAAGGCACAACACACTTGAGAAGAAAAACCTATTGCACTTGAGATAAATGCTTTTTTGTTTCCTCCTCCTCTCTGAGGTTTCCTTCCTCCGTAAAGGAAGCAGAAAGCTGGCTCGGAGCCAGTGGTTAGTTTACATCAGAGCAGATGAACTCTTGAAGACGACAGCATTAAAATGTAC
>JAOVYU010000060.1:13476831-13492782 GCA_025674565.1 Synodontis membranacea | reverse complement strand
TCTTTTGCAAAGAAAAATTATCGAAAGCCCCCCCCCCCCCCCCCCCGAATGACAAGCTCTTTTCTCTTGTCCATCAAAATGTTTCAAGAAAAAAAAAACAAAAAATGCTGCCTGCTTACAGTGGCTAGCATGTGGTACTTACTAGCTGCCATAACACTGTCAAGTCAATTAAAAGCAGTGGAGTAACAAGTTCCAGCACTGTGTATTGTTAACCAGTGTAGTTAACACTGAGTGTTTACCATTTTGTCATGACTATTCCTATCACAACTGGAATGGCCTTTCTGAAGACTATCATATACCTAAATAGGTGCCTACCCAGGATAGAGTGAGCAAAAAGTCAGAACTCTTTATCCTTTAGAGCAAAGTTGCCAGATATGAATAAACACTTGTCCAGTGCTTCTGTGCTGCTTCCATGAGCTGTTAGTTCTCTGGCCTGTAATGTAGGCTACATGATATCCCTAAGTCAATTTGAAGTTCAAATGGAATTGTGACTCAGTCAAAGCCACATTATCCTCTTTGCCAAGGTTTGATTAAGTACAAGCTTTATATGCCTTATAAACAAAAAACAAATTGAGCTCTTGGCCAAATTTTTTCAATGAAATGATAAAACAATGTCCTGTTTAAATTTAAAGGCACAGTACATTAACATATAAATGATCCTCAGTTTTTGCTTCAAAACAAAGAAAAGTGCAGTTGAAAACTAAGCCCAACGCTCTAGATCAAACATAACTGGGTGTCCGTTGTTTGTTTCCTGACTACAAAGTGACGCTCTGTTCTGCCACGGCCATTCTGAACGCAGGCAGAGAATCACAGCGTGTAATGTACTGAGAGTTCTTAAAGCTACACAGGGCGCAGAGTCTGGCTTAAGTTAACATGTGGTTTCCATTCAGCTAGTCTGGCATGGTGAGCCACTGCAGAGACGTTTAGTTGCCCCACCAGTCCACTTGGGTGTAGCTTCCTCCGTAGTTCCCATAACTTCCCCCATAGCCATCACTGACAAAACTTCCAAAGCCACCTGAGACGAAAAAAAAGAGACAAAGAGATTTTTAATAAATAAAAGTCTTATTTTATCCAAGGGAGCAAAACTGGTCAGGTTTTCTGGATGGGAAGGATGGCATTACTCTCACTCTCACTCTCTCTCCCCTGTCAATCACAGTAACAGTAACTAATCATGGGCATCTGCTAGCTCATGTATGTGCATTCCTCAGTTTCCTCTGAACTGCCCAGGAAGGTACAACAAAGAGCAGTTCAAAAAAAGATGATGGCTGGCCTCACATCCTGGCATGGCTTAGCCTTCTCTCTCATTGGTCAGTAGCTGTCGTATGTCAGTGGGAATTTACAAAAATGACCAAATTATGACAAGATTTAAAAAAAAAAAAAAAAAAAAAAAAAGATTTTTATACCAAGACCATTTGTTATTAAAAAAAAAAAAAATCCATCACTCTTTACCCAAGTAGGACAGCTTTAGAGTTACACTCACCCTTATTACCACCAAAACCTCGGTTGCCCCCATGGCCTCCTACATTACGAGCACCACGGTTGCCAAAGCCGCTGCCACCTCCAGGCATCTGACGGTAATCTCTGGCTCCAAAACCACCAGAGAACCTGCATAAACAGTGGCATTAGAACTCAACACAGTAAATGCTGAAGCATAAATGAGTGAATAAAGCAAAAAAACAACAGACGATCTAAATGAATGAGAAGTTTGCACCTCTTGGACCGGCCTCGGTTGCTGTTCTTGTGCTGGTGCTCAAAGGCCAAGCTTTCCAGCCAAGAAGGAACCTCCTGTTTTGCTTCTACCAAGATGTCCAGGAGGTCTTTGGTGATATTACTGTTCTTGTCATTGTAGAAAGAGGTGGCCAAACCTGAATTAATACACAAGGACAATTTTGAAATAAAGCAGATAGCAGTAGCAGATTTTCTCCTGCTGTCACACTCCAGTGTTTTAAACACCACTTGTGTCACCAGCTGCTGGCTGCTCTTATGCAACCATGGACGAGTGGAGTTGGGGGGTGTCACCCACAGAAAAATGCACCATGTTATTTATTTGCTGGTAGATTCTATATAGGCATGTGTTTTTGACATTTTTTTTTCAGCTCAGAGGCAAGGCCTGTTTTGTTTGTGCCCTCAACCAAACCTAATGCCACAAAGTCTCAGACTGTTCTATGAAATTCTTTTTGATTCTACATTTTAACATGGCGGGCAATTGCAGGCTTCACTCACAGAATTAAAGGCTCTTTGAAGTATTAACTAGAGCCGCTTTAATAAATCCTCATTTTAACTTCATGCACAAACGTACCATTCAACCCCAAGCTTACTTCATTAGACTGCATCATACATTTTTAATCAGGACTAATGTGAACCCAGCTCTCTCTACAAAAGATCAAAATAAGAGCTCATGCAATCTGTTGCATTTTTATCAAATTAGTCATTAGTAGTTGCATTAGGCAGAAACTTTCAGACCACTAACGTTCTCTGACGAACTCACCAAGGTTTCCCACACGTCCAGTGCGCCCAATGCGATGGACGTACTCCTCGATATCACTGGGCAGGTCAAAGTTGATGACATGCTTCACATTGCAGATATCCAGACCACGGGCAGCCACCTGTGACATTGGGAGTGCCATTAGCATTACTGCCACACGACGCAAGTTGCACAGGCATTTACAGAACACTCAGGATATACTCACAGCTGTGGCAACCATAATGGGGCAACGGCCCGAGCGGAACTGGTGGAGCGCCTCCTCTCGATCCCTCTGAGAGCGGTCACCATGGATGCTGGTACAAGCATAGCCCTCGCGATACAGGAAGTCCTCCAGGGCATCTGCGCCCTTCTTAGTCTCCACAAACACCAAGGTGAGGGAATCTTTTCCTGCATCCACAAACACAGTCTGAGGTCTACACGCCACACGAGCGCAAGCCGCTTGAGGCGAACGTCCAAAATTAAAAGTACAATGACAACCAAAACATGGCGAACGAGACAGTTTTGCACCATTTGACAACCATTAAGTGAAATTCCTTCACCGCATCAAAAGTAGAGTAGAGAAACGGACCCTTGCCTTAAAAGAAAGGAACATGGAATTAAACTGGGTTCAATGTTTGTCACAGCTTTCTTTAATGGCTATCAAAGCAAAGCTTAAGAGGATGTGAGGTGAGTGAGTCAGGAGTGAAAGAAGCCTTTCTCTGAAAAAGACTCCATTCATTCCCCAGCTTCTCGCCAGCAGCCCTCTGCAGAACAGCAGCAGCCTTTGCTTAGATGGCAACAGTGACCAATGACACTTCTCTACATGCTTCCGTGTCTCCGTGCTAAGTTGCTATGGTAAGATACAGATGAGAGCTCATCCAAGCAGCCACTCGCATTCAGTTTCTATCTGTTTAAAATGTTGTGCTGGTAACCATGGAAACAACAGATCAAGGCCATTTTTATTCCCTCGCGTCCATTTTAAGGACGTGCTTTGACTAAATGGACAGGCTTACTTTGATTCGACAAATTTAAAATGACTTCAGCTGCACAACTGGAAAATCTTTTACCACAGTTAGCCATGATTTCCAGAGGCAACGTCCAAATGGATGGAAAATGGGTCACATTGCAGGCAAATTACACATACCAAAACTAAAATGATACCTCTGGCAGAGACAGAGCTAAAAGAATGAATCACTATTAGACAAGCATCCTACATAAAAAGCCCAATATATTAAAGCATATGGAGGAGGGAGAAGTAGAATGTAAACGGGGCCAATGGAATGTGAACATGTTTTATAATGTCGAAGTGCAAAACCCACACTTACCTGGCCTCTCAGGAGTTTCAGCTGAATTATCCTGACCCTCACTTGGAATGACTTTGAATAGAATCAAACCTCCCAGTAAACTTTATGCATTTTTTATTTTATGACTGAAACATGTTTCTTTAAAAAAAATAAATAAATAAACTTATTTAAAAAAAAAAAAAAAAAAAAAAAACACAGATAAAACAATAGATGCTGTCTTAAGGACCCACAGGCAGACATAAGGGACTACATTATCAGAAGGCTACAGAACACCAAATTCTGCAACAAACATTGAACCTTTTAATACCTCATTACTACCCCTGATTGTTTGTGTCTTTTTTCAGCAGTTTTAACATGGAAGCTTTCACAGGTATGACTGTTTCCAGACTACAGCCTAGCACAGGGACAGGTGGCTCTACCTGTGGCATTGAGCAGATCCAGCAGGAACGAGCGCTTGTCACTCTCTTCAACCCAGACCACCTTCTGGGTAATGTTCTCTGAGGTGGAGCCTACACGGCCCACGGCCAAGAAGATGTACTCCTCCAGGAAGTCACGGGCTAAGATCTGCAAACACGTGGAGACTTAAGTGCTGCTAATAAAGCTAGGACATGCACAAGCAAGAAGGGAGGTGTGGAAACATACCTGAATCTCCTTGGGAAAGGTGGCACTGAACATCATGGTTTGGCGCGCACCTTTTGGTGGCATGGTGTCCTGCTCTACAATACGTCTGATCTGTGGCTCGAAACCCATGTCCAGCATTCTGTCAGCTTCATCTAGGACCAGGTAACTTGTGGAGAAGAAAATGTGAAGAAATTTAGCTTCAATTTTCAAGAGGAAAATAAAAAGTGCCAGCACTGGATTAAGTGCGTAAGATCATTGCTTTGAGCAATTTGGTTCCAGCACTCACTTGCAATAGTCCAGGCCGATCTTGCCGCGCTCCATCATGTCTACCAGACGTCCTGGTGTGGCCACCAACAGGTGACAGCCCCTCTCCAGATCCCGGATCTGCTGGCCAATGTCAGCCCCTCCATACACCACACATGGGCGCACTCTGGAGCGATATGCAAACTGCAACACAGACAGTAAGTAATGAACATATCCGAAAAGAAATTACGGTTCACGTCTGCCAATGAATGAGCAAACTGTTGGACATACCTTCCTGGCTTCATCATAGATCTGTAGAGCAAGTTCTCTGGTTGGAGCCAGGACCAAGGAGATGGGATACTGCTTACGGCGGCCATATTTTCCGTTCTCCTAATAAAGCAGCGCAGATGGAATTTGCACTGTAACTGGGTCATATCAATCATTTGCAAACCATAAAGGGCTTTCCAAAAATAATATGCACTTAGTGGTTAGAAAGATCAGAGATGCAATAGTACCTGGCCACTGGTTTTAGAAGCTTGCAAGGCCTCTCCTGGTCCATCAGTATAGATTTGACTCAACACCGGGAGAAGAAATGCTGCAGTCTTCCCAGAGCCTAAGCAAATGCAACACGAGTAATAAAGCACACAGCCAAACAACCACTCATGAGGACAAGGATGGAGTTTAATCTCGTACTGGACGTGGAAAGTGACCTACCTGTCTGAGCACAGGCCATTAGGTCCCTCTTGGCCTTGATGATGGGAATGGCGTGCTTCTGCACAGGGGTGGGACGGGTGTAGCGGCTCAGAGTTATGTTACCCATTATGATTTCCCCCATGTCAACATCATGGAACTGAAAATAAATAGCATAAAGCCAGTATATTCAGCTTTGGTGCCCGAGACCTACAAATTTTCCTTGAACTCATCACTGTGAGACTCACATTCTCAATAGGGCCAGGGCAATTGCTTCCAGTGGCCTCCACAGGAATGTCATCATATTTCTCAAAGTTAATCCCCGTGTTACTTCCAGAGAACAGCTCACTGAGGGCAAGTGATGAAGAGAGACAGAGAGAAACAGAGAGAGAAAAAAGGCTTAGTTATAGCAGCAGATGGGCTCTTTGGGGAAGCATAATTAGCAGTTGGTTCTGGTACGCACTGTTCCAGACGCTCATTGGGCGGAGTAGGCTTTGACCAGTCCTCTTCATCCCTGGACTCTTCTACCCACCGACTGTTTCCCATTCCACCTCCAGAACTGAAGCCCCCACGCTCATACCTGAACAATAACACTCTTTTTTAATACATGGTATCCAACCAATTTTGAGTCAGCTTAGAAAGAACATTAATGAATTACATTCGATGAGAATATTTACTGATTAACAATAAACGGTCAGTAGAAACAAGTCAAATGATGTTTTCTTTACCTTCCTCTTGAGCCTGTTCCCCTGTCATTAAAGAAAGCAGACTTCCCTCTGTCGGAACGTCCACCAAAGCTGGAGTAAGCATCCCTGTTCAAACCTGCATTCCAGCCTCCATCTTTGTTTTCGAAGCCGCTGAAGGCTACAAAAGTAACGATTACATGTGCAAGACAAATTGAGACTAATCTTTTGAATTCAGGAACAGTATCCTATACAAACAAGTATAAACACATGCTAGAATACAACTTTATAGAAAGTTTTTCTACCAGAGGAATGCAAGATCTTACTTGTGGTATGCACAGGTTGGTTGAAGGTACCACCACCCCTACTTCCACGGAAGCTGCCGCGGCCAGTTCTGTCACTGCGAGGGGGACCACGATTAAAGTTTCCAGCCCCATTCATGCGATTGTCATGGTATCCATTAACAAAGCAGTTGTTACGACCACCATCCCATCCAGGAGAATCTTCCACACAGAACGAAAGGTAAATGTGAGTAAGCAATTGGCAAGAAGCAGGCCTAATTGTAGACATTTGAGGAAGGGGAGCCAAAAGCCAAGCCCACAAAATCATTAGGGCTTGGGAATGTGATGTCACGCTGCAATGATTTGTGGGAAACTGCCATATCGTTTCAATATGCACAAGTTACGTGCCACCAAGCTACTTACTTTTAAAATTTGGAGTCATTGTGATACTTTTTGTGGGTCATTCTGCCTTCAGTTTTGTCTTCAGCAAGGCTTAATTAGGCTGACTGACTTGGACATTTAAGAACTTTTTTTTTTTTGTCATAAGAAGCTCATGGGGGTTTTTTTTTGCTGTATTTTTTGGGTCACTATTCTTCTGTACTGTGAGGGTTGTCCGATCAGGTTTGCAGCATTTGACTCAATGTGAGCAGACAGTATAGCTCTATACAGATTAGAATTTATCCTGCTACTTCTATCAGCAGTCACATCATCCAATAAACACCAGTGACCCAGTTCCACTGGCTGCCATACATGCGATGTCCACCATATTTGACAGATGTGGTATACTTTGGATCATGAGCCCTTCCTTTCCTTCTCCATACTCTTCTCTTCCCATCATTCTGGTACAAGTTAATCTTGGTTTCATCTGTCCGAAAAATCAGAAATGAGCAACTTTTTTTTTTTTTTTTTTTTTTAGTCTAATCTGGCCTTTCTGTTCTTGAGTGATACCGTTGGTTTGTATCTTCAGGTAAACTCTCTGTATTTACGATCATGAAGGTCCCTCTTGATTGTAGACTCTGACAGCCCTACGTTCTCTTAACTTGGTTAAATGTGGTGAAGGGATTTTTTTTTCCTCACCAAAGAAAAAAATTCTATGATTATCCTCTTTAGTCATCTTCAGTGGTCTTCCAGCCCTTTCGATGTTGCTGAGCATGCCACTGCATCCCGTCCTTATAAGAACATATGGAACATAAGTAGCCATATGGTTTGGCTACTTCTGCTGCATTTCTGATAGGCCTGTGTCTCTTTTTTCAGCCTAATGATCTTCTTATTCACATCGGTATCCGTTTGCACATTGAGATTTCCCATGCAAACTTAACACAAGGAATCAACTCCAGACCTTTTATCCCTTTAATGTGTCATGAAATTATGATGTAACAGGCCATGAAACTGATTACCAGTCATCTGTCCAAATACCTTTGAACCTGTGAAAATGGAGGACCTACATAAAAAAAAATGACTAATCACTTAATGCTTCATGCAATATTTTTTGTGAAATGCTGAAAACTGAAATTTTATACTTTAATCACAATTGCTTCATTTCAAATTACTTCTGGTGTACAGAGGCAAAATTTCAAAAATTACGTCACTGTCCGTCTTCTCTGACTGTACGTGTACGAGAGTAGATCGTCCTGTCCTCCAAATGTATTACACTGCCCTGTGACGATGCATGAGCAGAGGCTTAGAAGTCAGAGGAACTATCACTGTCCCCAGTTGCACATGATTGGAGAGCTGGCTGATGGGTGGGAGGTGGCAAAACAAAACTGTGTGGGTTGGGTTGCGCGGGGGGGGGGGGGTCATTTGGCAGGATTTGCCATTTCAAGTACTTTCTCTTTTGAGTTCTTCCTAAGCATGTTCCACATTAACTGGTCACAATGAAATTCACATCATCTGATTGATGGAAACTAGCTGTTTGACCACATACCAGATCAATCTTACAATGCAGCGTGGCATGATGTGGATTCCCAAGCCCTGTTCCAACTGGTTCTGGGTGAGCGAGCAGTAGTTGTCAAAAAGCAAGTGAAAGCAAACTAGTACTGCATTAGCATACAGTGATTCAAATTAGAAAGTTGGACCAAACACTCAGGTACAAAGAGGTAGGCCAAGTTTATTAAAAATACTTGTCTATTGTCTACAACTACACCACACACACCTGTTCTTTTCAGATTCATGAGACTTCACTGCAAGGGATAAACTGTAAGACAACCTGAACATTATCAGCTGCAACTTGGCAGACAATCTGCCAACCTAAAACAGTGATGAAACGGTGCGTCATGCCATGTCATACCAGCTAGTCTACAATTACCACAGTGGTCAGCCAATCTGAGCAGACTGTGTTCTCATTCCCACCGGTGGCCACAATGCTGACACTGCGCTCAGGAGACACACACTGGTAACATGTGGAGCCTCCGAGAGCACTCCCTTACAACTCCTGATAAACATGCCAAGTGAGCAGGCCAATCCTATTTTTACTGAATATGATAAATGATAAAACAGGAATTATTCCTGAATCCCTCAGGAGATAAGTCATCACAGTGCACAGCACTCTGTTCAGAATCCACCAAAATTTAATCTCTGGATATAACAAAGTGTTTCTCAGTCATCTGGCAGCAATATTGCCAGAAATTAAAAAAAAAAAAATCAAGTTAGCACGTGTTTGCATGCATCTTAACAGGTTCATATCTGTTGTGGAAGAGAGGAAAATTCTTGCTAAGGAAGCGGGAATTAGCATTGACTAAACCGGGAGAAAATGAATGTGGGGTTTAAGCAGATCTCTTTACACTGTGAAATACGCAAAACTGGGATTTGTGCAAGAGAACAAGGGGTATCAGTATAGCCAAATATTCAAAAGAATATAATTACATCATAATTAAGTTACAGCTGTCAGAGTGGGTCAGACTTAACTTTTTTTCCGCTACTAAAACAACAAATGATGACCTCTGGTGCTGGATGAACCTACCATTATCTCTCACAGGCAGAATATCAGTCATTAAAATGACAATACTTCCCAAACCTAAATTATCTATTTCCAATTACTCCAATTCATCCAACCCTTATCTGGTTCAAATCACTAGAATCAACCATGTCCAATTTCTATTGGAAAAACAAGACCCTGAGAACCAAACTGATTAACCTGCAAAAATTAAACACACATGGAGGCCTAAAAACCTCAGATTTTTTACCATTACTCCCTAGCCAATCAGCTTCAATATACATTTAAACTGATGTTGTTGCAACATCCAAACACACTCCCATTTGGAAAAAACCCAGATTTCACAATTAATAAGAAAACGATCATCCTCCACACGTTGAACGAAAAATGCATTATGCATTTACAGCACGTCTTTCATTACAGTACTATGGTCTCATTCCCCATTGGGTCCAGATGTATGGCATCAGGAATAAAAAATTTTTCATAAAAAAAATACAGAAAAGCTCAAAGTATAAGGTACTCCACAGAATTCACTACACTGGGCAAAAAAATGGTTAAAATGGGATTTGAATCAGACACCCGTTTACACTGCACCCAAAACAATATCGATACCCATGCTCACGCCATCTGGCGCTGCGCGCCAATTTAAACGATTTTGGAAAGACGCCAGACACCGAGTCATGATCCCATATCATGAGACATACCAACAACCAACCTGAATAAGAAAAATAAACAGATTCTTCCTCACCAAGAAAACTATCCTTATGAACTGGAAATCAAGAAACACCATACATACTACACGTTGGAAAACGATTATATCACCATGGAAAATGTATACAGCTCCAGCCAAAACACTACAACCACGTGTCGTCCTGTCTGGGTTGTGCGGGCGTGGAGGCGCACACGTCAGTGGCTGCTTGGCCAGCAGATGGGGAATGGTGTTGTGGAAATGCCTTTTGTAGTGGACACGTGGACATCACGCATCACCCTGCTGAGCCATGGAAACTCACAAACCAAAGATCTGAACATTAAAACAGCTGAGAGGCTCCACAGGATACTATCAAGCTAAAAATGCTCAACACAGGAATGAGTGCATGTGCAGCTGGCCTCTTCATACTACGATGACTAGCACAGAGACTCGAGTTAACTTCATAGTGTCTTCATTTTTTTTTTTTTCTCTCTTACAGTATGTTGTCTTTCTTGTCTTCGTTTTTTGCCACTTTAGTCTTGATTAAAAAAAACAACTATTTAACTAATTGTCATCACTAATAAATACAATATACAACTTAATTAAGCAGAATCAACAATAATCTACTCTTTCCTCTACAGTTCATTTTAATATCAGAAGACATCTGTGCCATACTTCCGTACAAGAACCAGAGCACTTGCATAAACCTAGATAAATAAACACAGTTAAGCATGCAGCAAAAGCAAGCGTTCCCAATAGAATATTAGAGCATTAATTAGTTTGCAAAATCTGCCAACTTCATTCTCTTTCACAAAGGTCATACTGCTGGGACTGATCACTGTTTATAGTAGCAGTCAGCTTGGGGGGAGGGGGGGTGATAGGGGACATTACAGTACATGTCCCATGCAAAAACAGAGATACATTTGTACCACATCTGTCTGGCCAGCCACCACCGTATGTGGGATAGAAGGAAAGCTCCTGAGATGGGTATCTTGGGTAACCTGAGCAGAGGCATAGTGCACTTAAGGACAACCCACTTCTTCATATGGACAAAAAGCCAAAAGAGTCAAGATTTACTTAAATGGTTACAAATACAGCTGTAGAGTGACTGCTGTTTCTCTCAAGGAGGGAGGTTATGGACACCGTTTAGAAGAAATCCACAAAACAGCTTCATATCATGTGACTGTCTTTAAATATAATGTGTTGTCTATACTGAAGTGCATAGTGTCAACAACCCACTTCCTCTCCCTGCACAACCCTAGACTCAACTGGAAAAGGAGAGCGAAAAGGAGAGAAACACAAGCGACTACAGCCGATTGCTGATTGTGTGGCGCAGGAAGAAATCAGACACAGGAGCACAAGGTTTGGCTGCCTCTCGAAACAGAACTCTCAAGTGTGAGAAGGATTCGTTACCCTGGATCTGTTCAGAGTGGAAAGATCACTGACTATACCCAGTATAGTAATATATATATAAATATAAACATATAGACCCTATATGCTGGATCTGGACATGTAATTAAACTTTCATGCATTTAGGAATGCAGAGCACCCATAGCAAAGCTGACAAAACAAACTTACAGCTCAGTACTGGTGGCACTGAATAACCGCTCTGTCTACTAGAGGAATAAGCATTTCCTGCTGTGAAGAAATAAAAAAAAAAGAAAAAGAAAAAAAAAAAGTAGTAAACGTAAGAATGTAACAAAAAGAATACAAAGGACAATAATAAACCTGCTTCTTTTTTTTCTACCAAAGTTTGAAAAACAATGCATTGAAAAAAATTTCTTCACAAAAATGTGCCTCGTGAACTCAACATCAATTTCCCAAAAAACAATCATCGCAACGGTCTGCTCCCATTAAACTCAGAAACCCGGCAAAATGTAACAGAGTCATCAAATACTCAATAAGCAATCATTAAGACTACGTATAAAAAAATAAATAAGCAAAATGTAGGAGTAAGGATTTTTGAGAGATCTACATAAACTGAAGGCTTTTGAGAGTGACAATTCATTCGATCTCAAATATACACTGAACCATAATCGTTACACTGGAAAACCACTACATTATGTCAAATGTACTTAAAATATTCTTAAAAGCAGAGATTAAAACAATAAAGTGACCTATCTACACACATCAGTAAACAGGGAACTCATGCTCCAAGAATGCTAGAGCTGCGTTTTGTAAACAATATTTTTGGTGAGGAAAAAAAAAAGTGATGGGATAGATTTCAATAAAAACGACAACTGGTCTTCGGTTAAAAAAAAAAATAAAAAATAAATTTTAAAAATTAAAAAAAAAAAAAAAAAAAACCCTATATAAAAACACTTACCATTTTTACCAGCATCTTTGTTTCTCAAGTGAGGAGGAATGTAACGTCCTGGGATTTAAAAGAATTCTCAATGAATGGACAGTTAAATGGGTGTTCAGCATTCACTTTCAGTCATTCTGTGTACAGTGCAATCATTTACTGCCATTATAATGTACGAACCAAAGAGAAAGACGGTATTCTAGATACACTCGTCAATCAAAGCGTACAGAAAATGGCCAAAAGTTTTTGCACACCTGACCATCGTACCTATACGCAAGTCTTCCAAAAACTGAAGCGACGAAGCACACAGCCGTATAGGATGTCTTGTGTGTGCTGTAGAATTACAACATCCCTTCACTGGAACTATGAGATCCAAACCTGATAGTGCCCCAGTGCACAAATAAAGAAATGATTTGTTGAGCCTGTTGTGGAAGAATTTGAGTGGTCTCAACAGAGCCCTGCCCTCGAACCCCACTGAATGCAGCCCAGGACTCCTCACCAGACATCATGGCCTGATCTCACTAATGCTCTTATGGCACAAATCCCCACAGCCACGAGGCGAAATCTAGTGGAATCTGGAATGGGATTTATGGGGTTGTTGTCAGGTGTCCAAAAACTTTTGGCCATAGCATGTAAAAGAGATAAATACTAAACATTTGCACATGCTCTTTAAAAAAAAATAATAAAAATGTAAAAAAGCGCTTTTCTCGTTGTGGGATTCCACAAAGAACCTTTAAGGGTTCCTCTAGACAAACAAACCAATGAATGCTCATGTGTGATGGATGAAAAAAAAAAAATTCTCCTAGGCGTGTAAATGTAAAGTGCATGTAAAGCAAACTGTGACTGTCAAAGACAAACTTACTGCCAGTGCCTCCACCCTGCCCGTCTGCGGAGTTCAAGTCTAGGGCAGAAAGCTGGGGGGGGGGGGAGAAAAGAAGAAAGGCAACGATCAGTCACTAAATAACCCACATTTAGGACCTGCTGGTTGTGGTATGGAATGCTGTGTGTTGGATTGTGGAACGTGGTTTTGTGTTCAAGTTCTGCTGTAACTTAAACTTAGGACTACTTTTTGCTGCACTACAATTTCACGTCCTGATACGGAAGTCTCTAGCAGAGGCTCACAAACAGTTCGGAGCCTTTAAACGCCAAACATTTCATTTAGAATTATTGAATGCGCATAAGCCAATTCTTTAAACATTAGGCTTATTGTTCAAATTCATGCAGTAATATTTTTGGCTGGTTATTTGAACCCCGGAGCCGTTTTCCTCCTCTGAACTTTCCACTGACAGAACGAATTAAGTCCGAGTTAACATTATTCATAAGCTGCCTTGTTTTTTTGGGTGTTTTTTTTTTTTTTGGAGATACTGAGGTTTGGATTAAATCCAAACGAATCAAGTGACCGGTGGAACAGACTAAGAGCTGTAAGAACTCAGGGATAAACACAGGAACATTGATGGAGGTAGATTGTGATCTGGAGGAAAGATTCAGAAGCACTGCTCTGTGATATCTACCTTAGGAGAACTCACTGCTCACCACAGGCTGCACAAATGCTGCACATGTAATGATGTTTGGAGAGATTGTGTACATTGTGTTAGTCTTGCGTGCGTGTGTGTGTGTGCGTGTGTGTGTGTGTTGTGAGGCTGGACTGATGGGATGTGATGTGATGTGATGACTGCATCCGGCAGCGCGCAGCTCTCTGTAGTGTGGCGCATTTCTGCAAGCATCTTCCTACCAATAAATGAGCAAAACAACGTGTTCACTTTTACGGGGATCAAAAAAAAAAACAAAACAAAACAAAACAAAAAACGCATGCGCGTACAGATTTGCTCATCATGCTTTACCCATGATCTGATGTCAAATTTGATCTGCGATTTTCTTTTCTTTCTTTCCTTCATTTTTTTTTTTTTATCTGCGAGGCGAACAAAATGTCCGACGGTGGAAGTGACAAGATGTTGAGGAGAGAGAGAGAGAGAGAGACCGAGGCTAAGCCTGGAGCTAATCATCCTCAGCAGTGAATCCTCAGCAGTGTGTCCCTCCTAAAGATCTGGATCTGTGAGCTGAGCTGATCTCTAACATGATGATCAGGCTCCTGAAGCGGGCCTCAGCCGATAAAACAGGGTTCACTGCTGCTGATGTTAGCTTCATCTGGATCTGCATACACGTGTAACGCTTCAGCATCGACACAGGCTTTAAATAAACAACACGGAATGAAGTTCACCAACAGAACACACACAAGAACAAAAAAAAAATCTAATCATAAATACACCACTGTGCTATTCCTGTTTAAATATCCAGCTTTTTAAACTTACACTCTACATGCATTAGGTTTATTTATTTTTCTCTTCTTTAGCTGCAGTGATGGTCATTTTACAGCGCCGAACTTCACCGAAATGCGTACTACGCAAGCTAGCTCGCTAACTATGGATCTGAGCTAATCCTGACAGTTTCGCAGCCAGACCGAATGAGATCCTGTTTAAAATGTGAAAGGAAAAAATAAATAAATAACCGAACAAACCAGACGCCGGTAAAATCAGGACACTGATGTGTAAATAAAGCCCAAGTGAAAATGGGGGGAAACAAACAAACAAACAAACAAAAAAACAAAAACAAAAGAAAGAAAAGTAGGTGGTTATTTAAATATAAGCAAAACGGTTTGAGATTTCAGGCCATTCAGGAGAGCAGAACTTACCTGCTGATCTAGACCGTCGACGGCGACATGACTCATAACTAGAGAAAATAGTGAGGAGGATTGCTCCTTTTCACAAAATATCTTCTTTGTTAGCAAGCCGGCTAGCCAGCTAAAGCAACACGGAGACAAAAAAAAAAAAGAAAAAAAAGCCCCTCCACAAACGACGCGTCACTTGTCCTCTTCTTCTTCTTCTTCTTTATTAGGTTCAAGAGCTATAATTGCGCCAAAGGATACAAACGTAGAAAATAGGATTATTTAACCGTCTAGTAATTTATTTATTTTTTTTATTTTTTATTATTTTAAAAACCACCCTACACCGAAGTTTCACAACAGCTAACTAGCTATACGTCTAGACTGGGTCTGTTCGTAACAGCACCTTGCAATATTCGGTAGGTGAAATAAAAACCCAAAGTGAAGCGCAGATATCGCGAGAGGTCCGCGAGGACGCGACTCAGAGGGAAGTATCGCGAGATCAGTTCAGCAGGAAGTTGTGTGCGGTATTTACAATGATACAATAACAAGGGGGGGTTTATATGGGTTTTTTTTTTTTTGGCTTAATCTATGTTATGCATTGCGTTTGCATAAATATTATTAAGATTGTTACGATTTCTTAAATTACTGTACTTCTGTTTCTTTATTATTAAGGAAATATGAATGTTTTATTTGCATTTGTTTCCCTCTGGACATTACTGTTTATAAAAATAATAATAATAATAATTTTCTAAATATGATCAAAACAACATTTCCCAGAATTTCATGCATTCATACAAAGTGAAGGCTCATAATTATAAAAAGGTCAATCTGATCCATATATGATCTTGGACTGTTTTGAGAATCTGATGCGTATGTGATCTTGGACTGTTTTGAGAATCTGATGTGTATATGATCTTGGACTGTTTTGAGAATCTGATCTATATATGATCTTGGACTGTTTTGAGATCCTGATCCGTATATGATCTTGGATTGTTTTGAGAATCTGATCCGTATATGATCTTGGACTGTTTTGAGAATCTGATCTGTATATGATCTTGGACAGTTTTGAGAATCTGAT
>JAOVYU010000060.1:13453720-13463783 GCA_025674565.1 Synodontis membranacea | reverse complement strand
CGAAACCGTGATATTTTCTGAGACGATTATCATACCGTGAAAATCTCATACCGTTACAACCCTACTTCTCACATGCAAAAGAAATAGTTTCTGAACCCAGTTATATTAACACGTCTATATTTTATGTATCCTTAAACCAATCATTTGGTGAATGTAGGTATTTTAAAAAAAAAAAAAAAAGAAAGAAAAAA
The DNA here is from genome assembly GCA_025674565.1 of Synodontis membranacea. Taxonomy (NCBI): domain Eukaryota; kingdom Metazoa; phylum Chordata; class Actinopteri; order Siluriformes; family Mochokidae; genus Synodontis; species Synodontis membranacea. The sequence continues at coordinate 13,463,592 of JAOVYU010000060.1, read as the reverse complement.
AAAGGCACTCAAACACACTCTGTACGGAAGGGTCAACTGTGACACTATAGCCAAGGCTTAGAGTTTTCGATCATGTGCATGACAATGTGGGGGGGAAAAACATTTTGAGTTCATAAACACATTGATAACTGGACAAAAGACAAAAGTTAATTATCAGTGGGAACTGTTTGTCTGTGGGAGTGGGTAATGGATTTAGCTTCCCCATGCGCTGTGAACACCAATAGTTTAGGCAGATGGCACCAGTGTGGCCAGGGCATACGAATCTTACAGTGTGTTGCTGCTGGCCTGTCACTTCCCCTGGCAAAAGCTGCTGTGGCGAGGACAGCTTCCGGCCTGCGTCCTCTTCAGACACCACCTCGTGCTTCGTTAAGTGACACTAGTTTGAAACGGCAGTTAATAGTGTGTTCGGTATACTACACAAGTGTCAAGCGATAATTTAACATGATCAAATTTACATTATTTTAAGCTAAGCCAAACAGGCCACGCTTATTTTTCTAAGCAGATATGAATAAAAAAAAAAAAAGAAAAAAAAAGAAAAAGAAGAATATTAAGCCCTCATAAAACAGAAAATGAATTAGAAAGAATAAAAAGGCTTATCATTTTTAGAAATCCTGACAACATTCTGTCTGGGAAAATTTAAAAAAACAAAGCAAAAAAAATGTATAAATAAAAAGATAAAAAGATAAATAAATTTTTTCGAAAACTCAAAGCCCTATCTATAGTTCAATATAGCGCTAGCAATATAGTGGTCATTAAACCATGCCATAAGCACCAAACCCCAAAGATGAACAGAATTTAAAACAAAATCTTTTAAAATCCCAGTTAGCATCCAGACACCAATTCCCCATAAATTCACGACATTCTTTTATCTAGTATTGAATATTTTAACAAAGATTTTAAATTGGTACTGAATATCACATGCTGAATTAAAACATTAAATAAGTCTACAGTAGCAAAATAGATGCAAATTACACTAAATGAGTTTACAAAGTAACAAAGCTGCAAATGGAAGCCATGTAAAAAACTGATGATGTGCTTCTAGCAAGCAATTTTATCTCCTGATACAATGTTACCATGTTAACACTTGAAGGACATATTTTATGCTAACAGTTTGAAGGATTTGTGTGTGCAGTGTGCATTTTCCATACCTCCTCCGGGCACAGCTCACAGGCCTTGGCTAAAGTCATGCGGGCACTGTGGGAACGCTCAAGGAAGTAGCCATTGGAGGTCTCATTGCTCTGAACAGGAGGTGACCAGTTGTTATAAGTGTACTGGGCATTGCCAGTATATGGCCTGCGCTCGAGCTCATCACCAAGCCATTCCACAGCCCATGTCCACTTTCTCTTCAGGTCTCCGTTACTCTGTAGACGCATACCGAAGAAAGACGTGAACTAGCATGGAATCATCAATACCTTTACTAAACGAGTGCTTCTCAATAAACCTGCGCGTGTATTATCTCTGAGTCGTCTAAGGTACCTGAAGAATCTGATAGGCGACTGAGCAATTGCTGAACAGAGCCACCATGCACTTGATGCACTGGTAAGCTCTCTTCTGATAGTGATTTTTAGAGCGCTGGATGGTGTCAAACAGGCCATCGCGGTCGTCCGGGATCCCCTTGAGCACATTGTGGATCCTGGTGGATCACAAAGGAAGAATAAGTGACAACAATTCAAGTGATGCTATTTTGCGTTCTGCTAGAAGGTCAAGTATAGGCTGACCTGTGAGTTTGCCAAGAGTCTTCAACAAGCAAGATCTGTAGCAGCAGGTCCAGGTAAGGCCTTAGCTCATATGTGTAGGAGTAAGCAACCTATTAAAAGAAAATCAACAGTTCAAATTTACATTAAGCTTCAACGAAGAAGCAGTCTATCGTGCCTAATACGTAAGGAATTAAACACTTTGGCACATTCTGTTAAAGGATAATAAATCAATCAATGACATTTATACTTCTTCATTTCTTTGCAGTTACATATAATGCGAAATGTTAAAGAAACAATGTCCTGTAATCACAGACATTATAGCGTAGCGTTGATAAAGCAATGACCTATAGCCTCACAGTGTCCCACCCTGATCTTGTTTCTATGGTCTTTACCTGCCACAGCAGTTCACTCAGCACAGTGGAGGAGAACTGCGGGTTCTCCCAGCAACAGAAGCGCAACAGTTTGATGGTCTCCTCAGAGTTGCTGCAATCTTCAATGATCTTCTTCACATAACTGGTACGCACAAACAGGATCTCAGCCACCAGCTGATGCAGAGGCATGATGGGCTGAGTCAGGCTGGGATCACCATATGGGTTTGCAAGAGGAGGGTTACCTACACAAGACGAACATCGAAAAAAATGACTACTTGTAGCAAAAAGGGCTTGTTCTGTCGAAGTATGATGACGGTCACAGCTGCTGCACATGTGCCTTCAGCTCCAGGCAAAGCCCACGAGGCTCAAACACCTGGACATGGCTGCTTTGTCAGTCACATGACACTGAGCAAGGATGTGAATCATCATCAGGCAAGAGCGACAGAAACTGGAACACGATACAAGACACTTTGAGAGGGGAGGAAATTTAGTGTGAAACTCACCATTGATCGAGGACTGCATACGGGATGTTACATCGCAGCAACGCACCAGCTGCGACACAACTGTATACAGCTTCCCCAGCTCAGCATACTGGTACTTAATGGGTGGGCCTGGGCCTTCGTCCAGAGCCACCAGCATGAAGGTGGCTGGCACACCAAGCTTCAATAGCTGGGTCTTCTCTGCCAAACCTAGGCCAAAGATCAGACATTAGTTAGAACCTTTACTCAGAAACATGGCATGCCTTTCTACACAACTCTTTTCAATGAGATCAGCTCTCATACTTTCGGTATTCAGTCTGGTTAGCAAGGATTCCCCTATAGGATTTTCACTCGTACGTTTTTTTCAGAACAGGTCTAAAATTCCTTACCTAGGTTGGCGTACATAACAAAGAGGTTGAAGTACTGCTGCAGGTGACGGCCGTGCTCCGACACCTCTCTCCGCAACAGGTTGAGCACAGCACGCAGCAAGTGGTCACTTAAGCTCAGATTATCACATCCCTAGCACAAAGTTCAGAAACATGTTAAAGTTAAGCCCATCCGAACATGTCCGTACACCTCCGCTTACAATTTCCGTTACTGTTTACTTCATTATGGATTAGATAACGATTAGAGTTTACCTGACTGGATGGTCCTGGTGAGGCAACAGGTGATGGGTAGGGTCCATCTTGCAGAGAGAAGTGTGCAATAAATACAATGAGCTTGGAGAAGGCGCCGCGCACCTCAGCACTAGGGCACTCGAGCAGGTACTCCGAGAAGCGGTTTGGGTAGGAAAATAGGGCATTGTGTGCAAACCAGCAGCGTACATTCTTGCTGTGTCGAAGGAGGATGCACAGGGCATCATACCTAAAATGAAATGCATGCAATTAATTCTAAAGAAGCCTTATTTTTTAATTCAGTGCTAGGATCCGTATTGTCATCTGTAAAAATCCCACTGCAGTATTAAAGAACCTTACATACCAGTCACTGGCTGGGCCACGGACAGCTTTCTTGGTATGAAATCCTGTGCTGAAGAGGAATCGAGCAGCGAGCTGAATGCTAATCTTAGCCATTTCTTCTGCTTCAGGCAAAAGATGGTCTTGTCCTAATTAAATGAAAATAAAGGAAAAACAAAAAAAATCACTCCCAAGATGCTAATCACTAATGCAAATTTAATGACTTAACTCTCAGCATTTTAACCCAATTAATAATGCTTTTACTTAAAACGTGTTCGCATGAACACAGGGATCATTTATATTCAAGACATTCAAGACTTTGTCATTCTAACTGATGACTACTATCAACCAAAATGAAGTTTTCTGAATCATCAGCGCTGAACAAATTTTTCAAAATTCACATTATTTAAAACTGTGAACCCATCTATGCATTATGGGAGTGAATAATATACAGAGAAGAACATGAATACATCATACAACACAACTAGTGCAGAGCCAAACTGTAGGTTTAGGTTGTAGACGTCTGCAATAAGGATCCCGCAGGACAAAAGGTGACAAGTCATGCGAACAAGAAGGTTTTATATAAATGTGCAGAGTTTTAAGGAACAGCTCTCATGTAGGATTGTGGAAAAGGTTAACCAGGGTTCAGCGGAATTCATCTGGTCAAAGAATTAAGATCAAGTTCATTCAACATCATACAAATCGATGACGCACTATTCATTGTTTCATCAGTGGTTTGCTTTAGTAGCCGGACCTAACCACTGCCTTACTGAGCTCTGAAATATACTAAATATTTCTGTGCAGACAAGAGGAATACTTTTAGTTACGCAGCAGTTACGCAGAAGTTTTATAAACTGTGAATGGAAAATGAACTGGTAATGTTACCTGGTGGTGGGTTCAGATACACACTATTACAGGTCAGGAGTTTCTTGATGAACTGAAAGTACTCCAGGCTGTACTGCATGCGGCTGTGCATGAACTGCACGTTCTGCTTGCGCACGCTGCACTCTATGGCTGGTGGCATCTTCACCTGGTTCGGCTTGCTGCTTACGGACAGCTCGGAGATGTACTTCACCAGCTCGCCATCCTTGTCCAGCGAGTCCATGCGCTCGTAGAACAGGATGTAGGCGTTCCACCAGCGCTTCTGCCTCCGGTAGGACATGCGCTTCATCATGTGGTCGAACACTTCGCCCATGTACTCTCCCCCGAAGCACTGGTTCTTCATCTCCTCGTCATCATCCATCTTGCACTCTGTGACGTCGCCGTCGTCGAATTTGTACCAGCGGTTGGTTTCACCCTCGCTTCCGCTGCCATTCCTTTGGATGATGTAAGAGTAGTAGTGACCACCGCTGGCCTGGCCTGAGTGCACCAGCACTCCCACGAGCCTATAGCGTGAGCTGCATGGTGGCTCTGGCTCCGAGGGTTCGTTCTGCTGGATGACCTGTTTTTTTTTTTTTTTTTTTATTCATCAAAAGACAAATATATCTGGTTACCGGATGAAACAAAAAGGTGTTCATTAAACCCTTGTGTATCATGACAGTTGTAATTCACATGGTACCTGATTCTCAGGGTGGACATCAGAGCCTTCCAGCTTGGCTACTCCTGCTACTGTATAGGGCTCCATGTCCAGCTCGCGGGGAAACTCGAAGTAATCGTTAAATTTAATGGCACACTCCCGTTCCCAGTCATAATCAAATCGCTTCAACTGGATGGCCAGTACGGGAGGCAGTTTTTTAATGAGCAAGCGCTTCACTGTGTCCACCTGTAAAATTACGCAAAAAAAAAAAAAAAAAATTTATTTAATTGATGCTTCACAATTCTCATATCACGGAATATTTTTTTTTAAAAGCATCGCTTACCTTCTTGTTGCATTTTTCACAATGGTAGGCATTAGCACCCTCAAGCAAGTCACCTTTCACATACTGCTCCATGGAATCAAGCAAATTCTGATGATTTCTGATATCTACATTCAGGGTTGTAAAGGATTCCTCACATTCATACCTAGGAGAGAGAGAAAGACACAATTTAAACTGTCGGAAGTACGTAAGAACATTCATGTCCGACCATTCGTGTTCAGTTGGAACTAGACATACCTATGAGGGCACCCCTGACAGATCTTCTGATCAGCAAAGGAACCACCAAGCACTTTACTCAGCATGGCAGGATGACCCAGTGCTTTTAAAGCCTCATCTAAACTATCTACGAGCGAATTGAAGAACTCCAGGGCATCATGTTGTTCTCTCAAATTCACTGGCTCACCCCACAACCTGCACGGAGAGAAAGAGACGCATGGCCGGGTTAGATCACCAAGCTTCACGCCTATCAGATTTCTACACACCAGAGAAACACGCAGTCAGCAGAAATGACTAAATGTTGTGAAATATTGTGCAGGGTTTTGTCCTCAACATGAAAATCTTTTACACACAAACTGAAAAAGAAGAACATTTACCTAAACTGTTTCCAAAAGCCCCTGGGAACATAGTACTGCAGTCTGGAAGAAGCAAGATGTCCAAAGATCACCTGCAGGTGGCGCAGAACCCCGATATTGTACTCCTTCCTGTCCTCTGATTTACTGAGTGAAGGCTTGTCATCAAATTGGTGGTGATAACTGAAGACCTCATCGCGTGGATCAACGTTGCTCTGCAAAAACGTCAGCAGTTACTTGCATATCCCGGAACATCAGGGTAATTTTTCAGCCAACATCTGATAGAAGGAAGCTCAAAAAAACCTCTTTATACATGAGCCAACTATGAATGAGTCACGTAAGTGGGGTTTAAGAGAGGCTTCAAAATTAAAAAAATGAATTCAAGCCTAGCGTTTCACGGTAATATTACACAGAACAAATGCACGAATTTGCCTTCAGTTCTAAGCAAGTCTAACGTGGCACAAACACCCAGAGATGGCCAATTTGTCGGTAATGTGACACTGAGAAAGGATGATCATCATCGGGCATTGATTTCACAGTGGTTCTAATAATTTACGTGCAAGGATGGAGAATAAAGAGCAGCAGAGCAAACGGCTTCCTTAAGAAACTTTTTATGCTTTAAATTCATGCTTTAGAAGGAAAACCCTTGATCTAAGCTGACAGCACCACTCTTATTTAGAATGTATGGTCACTGGTACCTCATTATCTTGTTTCTCATCCCCAGACATGTCATCATCCACATCACTGCCAGTGCCCTCGATAGCCAAAATGCCGTTTCTGATAGGTGGGATCATGTAGAGCTGCTGAATGACTGAGTTCATATAGCAAGTGGCACCTGCATTCTTCAGCCCTACAAAGCCTTTAGTGGGCCTTGGGCCTACTGGTGGCAAGTATTCCCATTCCGTAAGTGCCTCACAACCTGCAAGCGGATTTTCAGAAATTCACCATGTAAACACGAAAATGAAATACAGTTATACATCTCGGAGAACATGACGGGCAACTTATTCTAGCTCATCTCCGCTCATGTTGAACTAAACAAGTGCCTATCCACATTTTAAATCCACTTTTAATCCACAAATGAAATGATCCATACCCGAGTAGTACATGTCAGTTAGGGTGTCAACAATCTGTCTGAGATTGCGCATACATCCAACAGCAAGTGCGACCAGAAGGTCAAAGCCAGCTGTGATGGTTGCAGGAGTGCTACACACAGGTATGGCCTGCTCAGGGGGGAACTCTCCACTCTTCATGTACTGCAAATACACGTTAGAGGCTGGGAAGATGAAGTCATCGATCAGCTCCTGGGAAAAAGAAAGAAGGAGGGAAAAAAAAAAAACAAAAACCATCACACACTGACACCATCTGCCAAATATAAAAATCCCTAGCTCATGCCCCAATCAGAACACAAAGTAGTTAAGATAAACTAGGACTGTATGGCTTACCTTGATAAGGTTGGCTCCTCCCTTTTCACAACCGATATAATATTTCTTTTCTGCTGTCTGGAAAGCCAGCAGCTCCTTTGTGACACCAATATGACCTTCTAATATGGTCTCTTCCACCCCAGTCTCCCCAGTTCTCTTAACCTCGTCCTAATCAAGAACAGTGCAGACAAGTTAAACCAAATTTTCAGGCGGAGAAAAAAACAACAAACTCAGAGACACCTGCTGGACTTAACCATACCTTGATCCTTTTCAACCAATCAATCTCATTGTTGAGAAGAACCTCTGCATTGGGCAGGTTGATATTGCTATTATATGCGTAGTTGAGCAAGTGCCTCAGGAGAGTGAAGTAATCACCAGCGTGCTTGGCTCGTTCTTTTGCAGTGCTCTGGAACATACAAGAACGTACATCAGCCAAATTAGGCTTTTCCAAACAGTATGTCCCTTTCTTCAGAGTATTTATAGTAAGCGCTCAACACTTACACCTAAAACTGTGAAGAGGAGGGTAATAAAGAACAGGAGAGGCCTGTGACCCATGCAACACCTCGTGGCCATGAGAAAGAACTGTTCTTGGGCCATTTGGCGAACAGACCTGGAAACAAACAAGCAATAAATAAATAAAATAAGGGCCCCATGATACAAATCAACATACCGAGCAAACAGAAGGATTGCCATGGTCAGTACACTTGCTGAGTGAATGTTCGCTACTCACTTGCTCTGACAGTGCAACAGTAAATCAATGATGAAGGTCTGCCAGGCCTTCTCTTTGCTAAGTGCATCTAGCGCAGTCGGGATAAGGGCGAAGCACAGGGTCATGACCTCCAAGGCCTCACAGCACACCTGCTCATCCTCTGCATCTGGCTCATTCCCTGCATTAGTCTACAAAATCATACAGCACAGCGTAAGTATGCATTGTAGTCCGGCAGTAATTTGCCATTTAAGAGAAACTTCGGCTCTGAAATCACTGAAACCATCCAACACTGATGGAGCACCTTCTCATAGATGTTGCTGATCTCCTCAATGGAACTGAAGACAAGTTGAATAGAACCACAACCCGAGGCCCAGACAATCTTCTGAACTGCTCTGATCACACCGATGTCTGGGATATATTTAGAGGCCTGGAAAAAATTCTGTGTGAGAAAGAATTAAAAACTCTACATTTATTTTATTTTAATTAGAAGTGAAGCTTTATGACAAAAAACAGGGTCTGAAAAAAAAAATTAAGCTAAACACAGGAAAAGATTTATGACTATGGTTTATGAACTCAGACAGATACTGGGTTATACTTTTCTTTGGGTGAGCCTAAAAAACAGAGCATTCAGACTGTGTGATCTCAAAAAAAAAGCAAGGAAGTGTTTACTATTTCGAGGTGCTTGGTACTATTTGAAGTATACCTCATCAGAGATCTGCTGAGCCAGACGGATGGCCACGTTGCGCAGCATGCACTCAGCTGAGGGATTTGGGATGTTTTGCAGGGCGCTCTGAAGCACCAGCGCCTGGTCATGAGTGGCCTGGTTTATCTGCAGAGGGGCCACATTGTTAGGTTAGTGAAAAACACAACTCTAAATAAGGCACAAAAACTTGGTGGCTGAAGAGGGGGAAAAAGTTTGTCTGTTGGAAAATAAATGGAAAAAGTAAATAAAAACAAAACCTTGATCACGAATTAGAGCTCGCGTTCGGACTTAGGTTTAGTCACAAATATCACCAGCATTCAAAAAGTGATTCTTGGGAACTGTAATTCCCTACATTATTTCTCACAAGAACAGCATCCTTTTTTTGGAGGAAATTCACTCAGGCTCAGAGATGACTTGCTTTTATTTTATTTTTTTTAAGTAAAGAACGAAAGAAGGGTAGGCATGGGCCTGTAATCGAAGTACCCAAACTCTCAAGACACCGTATACTCTTGACATTTGCTGAGCCCAAGACAGAGAGAGCCCAAGACAGAGAGAGCCAGTACGGTCTAAATGCAAAGGAAAGTGTTCGGCTGGGGGTCCCTTAGGCAAATTGTACTGAAAGGTCACATTTGCAGACACAAATCTATTACACTAAAACACCTAACGGAGTCATTCCATAACAAATCGCACAGATTCCAGGAAAGTTGTTGCACTTGGGTCTCAGATTTGCTTCATCAAAATTCCTAAATTTTCCCTTTCATGGATGTAAAATGTAAAAATTTCAAGTGTCAGCTTCATATTTTCAACAGTTCAGGAGTTATGACTCATCGGAATTTGGGTGCCATGCCCACCTTTTCAAACTCTATATTTGCTATTTGATTTTTAAGCATTATGGAGAGCCATATCTTCTTTTATTTATAATGCTAGAGAGCCGTTAATGGCCACATGCCCTATTTCTGGCCCATTTCTTTCAGAATCTGAAGTCAAAGTCACAATTTGGCAATTACTAACTATTTATTACAGAAATTTGAATGAACACTATCTATCTATCTATCTATCTATCTATCTATCTATCTATATACATATATATCCATATCTATCAGTGTGTGTGTGT
>JAOVYU010000060.1:13413059-13434513 GCA_025674565.1 Synodontis membranacea | reverse complement strand
TTTATAGCAGTCGAGTTGTACTGCCCTCTAGTGACAGGGAGAACTAACAGGCAGCCTTAGTTTTAAGTGAAGAAATTCGGGATTCTACTTCCGGGTCGGCACGCGGTGACGTGGGCAGTGTGTGACAGTTATTGTTTAATGCCAGGCTTTTGGAGGATTTCGCAGGTGTGTGAAAAAACCGTGAATGTAAATTTGTTAGGTTCCAAAGAAAATTTCGCGAACCTGTGAAGCCACGAATACAGAAACGCGAATGCACGAGGTATTACTGTACTGTGCGTTTGAAACGCAGCACACTGGAGATATGTGCACGTGGTTCCAGCAGCCCTGCACTTGGTTCACTGTTTCCTTCGTGCTTCTCACTTTTCTGCTTCATTCTGAAAAAGTTCCCCATTTGTTGCAGTATAGGGGAATATAAAAATAAAACTAAAAGTGTGTCTGTCTCCATGCTGCCACTAAATGCAGGACTAGTGAGTGAGTGAGTGAGTGAGTGAGGGGGCGGGTCGGGCCGGGCTGTGTTCAGAGAGGGAGACGGGCAGGGTAGGGGAAGTTGTGTGAGACAGAGATAGGGAGAGGAGAAATAGGCGAACTGGTGGCTCTACCGGTATAGTGCTAAAGCAACATAACCTATATTTATATAAACAATATCGTCACATCTTATATCACATGAGCAAAAATATCGATACATGGTAAAACTCAACATATCACCCAGCTCTATTTCAGAGTGACAACAAAACCTTTTATCATCCTTCAGTTAAAATAAACACTGTTGGAAGAATAACAGAAGTTATTCTTCCGATAACTGTGAAATAAATATTCACCAGGAGACTGAATTGAGAGGATATTCATTAGAAGGCCGTGGGTGCGTCGAATGTGCTGCCAGACATCTGACGTCAAATCCATAAACAGAAAACGAGGATTTATCCGCTAATTGGTTGTTACTGGTGTCACAACACCACTGAAACACTGAATTTAATTAAGCTTGATACTTTAAGTGATGCTACTAATGTAAAAATTTTACAGATTCAGAAGTTCCCCCATTACTGGTATCAATCAAATAAATACTGTATGATTCGCAGATGACTTTGTACAGGTGATTATATAGTATTGTGCAAAAGTCTTAGGCATCCTATTTTTTTGCGTACAAATAGTGTTATGAATTACATTTTATGAATTCTGCCTTATCGATTCAGTACAAAAACAATTCATATTCCCAAACATTACTTTCCCAAAAGAAAAAAAAAAATAATAATAATTGTAAGCATAAAAATGTTTGTTCAGTAAAGAAAGCAACATATTTAAGGGACCACTTTTCAGACACAAAACCATAATGAAGGCTCCTGGGTTTTGCTGCAAAAAAGAAGCAATTGCGATAATCAAAATCTCCAGTAGAACTGTGTCAGTTTCTCCAAGATGCTCAGGAAAACGTACCAGCTCATATCCTAATAAAACTGCACAATTTGTACCTGGAACTACGATTTTGTTTTAAAAAATGCAAAGGGTCATCACACCAAATATTGACTTAATTTAGTTCAGCACTGTTTACTGCATATTGTAATATTTTCAAGTAGACAGGTTTAATTTCATAATTTCTGAAGTCACCGTTACTCTACATCATTTTATTGCATGTGCCTAAGACTTTTGCACAGTACTGTACTCACAGTGAACAAAGCTCTCGAGGTATGCCCTTGTCCAAGTTTACAACAGATCTCTAATGAAATCCTGAGGACACTCCTAACAATGACCGTTCTCATTTGGACTTGAATGCGCGTTTCATTTTGATTTTAAAAAAAAAAAAAAAAAAACTGAGAGAATTACACATTTGGAAAGGCAACTTTGTTTTTCCACAGATCATACTGAACATGCTACAGCTGCAAATAATATAGGTTATATCATAAACACAAACATAGAAAACAATGACTTAAGTCATAAAAAGTCCTGAGATAACTTAAGGGGGAAAAAAATATGCAAACAAGCTAGAACAGCTGTAAATGTGAGAAAGGTCCTCTAGAGAAGCAGAGTAGAGAAGAGGAGCAGGAAGCGTGGCACTGACCTGGTTCTGGGGCAGTGGGGGCTGAGACTGACCGTCCGGAGCTTGGCCCTGCTCCTGGCTTTCATTCCCCCCCATGGGGGAGCCACGGGTCGTGGCAGTCATACTCGACACGGGGCAGATCTTTGCAATCTTGTCTGCTTATGTCACTGGCGCGCGGGATGAAATCACTGCCTCCTCTGGACTGATAGAGAAGCGGCACACAGCTGAAAGTGCTAGCGCTGATGCAGAGACCATTGCATAACCTGAACACAAAAGGGAAACGAATCACTCAGGGTGGACGGTGTATAATATATCATGACCTCAAATTTAAAAACATCTTTATCAAATACAAAGCCATTAACCAGCACACTCTGTGTTAGAGAAAATATAACTAGGCTGTAAAAATAAAATATAATTAGGTCTCATTTTTTAGAGAGAGAGAGAGAGAGAGAGGGGGGAAAAAAAAGGCAAACTACTGTGATGACCTGACGGACCTGCTTAAAAGGAATCCTAAATCCTCTGCAACATAAATAAACCCATGAGTCTACTATTTTATTCAATACACAGGAACAGAGATAAAGCTGAGCAAAAAGTAAACCTGGGAAATAGATACATATACACATACACATACACACACACATATATATATATATATAAACAGATCAAACACATTAACATGGAGAGATATATTTAGACTTGTAGAGTATCTGTAACCAAATGGAACATTCAAATGATACGCTGCACCGGAACAGTGACTGACTGTGAAACAGCACAAAAAAAAAGTCCCACAACAGCTGCCTTTCGTGCCCTCTGAGAACATTCCCCATGCAGAACGCTCCTCAGACAAGTAGAACAAGATAGTTGTCAAGTTTGGAGTTGCATGACCTCAAACAAGTTTTTTGTTTTTCTTCAATTTTTTATCTTTTCTAATGGACTCAGAAAAACAAAGACAAGTCTTATATCAATTTTACACTGACCAGTAAAACTGCCGTCCAGTCAGACACAAATGAGCTGCACTAATAGATCGCTTGATAAATCGAAATCCGTTATTGATAACAGGTTATTCATTAGCATAAGATTTATGATTTCAACATATGCATTGCAGTTGAAGACAAGAATCTGGTGTGTTCTATACTTCAGAAAGTACAATCAAGAGATGGTTATGGCTCACATTCGACCTGCAAAAGTTCACTATACAGTACTACATATCCTAGAGTGCAATGGTTATGCAGGATTAACTGTATATTTTATTCACTGATCGTATCACATCACACTGCAGTCAAAGTCCCAAATGTGATTGGTCAGAAGGTGTTGCTGATATATTTCTAGGATGGCACGGCTCTGACGTTAGCACCGGCTGAATTTCAAACATTACTAAAATGAATTTAAACAGGTTTATATTAATATGCTTCTTATAACACGTTCGTTTCTATAGTAACAGCTCGTACCAAACGTTAAAGGTACAAAGCGTCGTTCCTTAAAGGGGGGGGCGGTTCAACCTTCCCAGAATTCAATGTGCTGTTTTTTGTTTTGAAAGCATGTGAGCGTTACCGGCGAGCTCTCCTCGAGAATGCGGTTAGTGATGCCTTCAAAAACCCATCTCAGTCTTTTTCCTTCATTCACGTGTCGTATGTGGAAGCTCAAAATATGATTAATCTTTTCTTGCCTTCGCAGCTGCCTGGTCAGTGTGGGTCCATTACATAGCAAATAAACATACGAAAATGGAAGAGATCGGAGTTTAAAACGCAGAAAATATCTTCAGTTTCACGTTCCAATTTAAGATCTATATGGCCTAGGAAATCACTGAATTCTTGCAGATTGGTTTTGAAAATACGGATGGCATCGAAAATGGAGGCTTTCTATTTGGCACATAGGATTCTGGAAAACCTTTAGCTGATTCAAAATTGTAATTGACATCTGCTGTGGTTTAAGAAAAATAAAACACTTCAGGACATGCTCTTATTTGAAAAAAAAAAAGATCAACCTTGGGGTGGTAACGGTCATCTGTTTCGTGTTGGGCCACGACACACCCGCCATTGATCATTTTCCTTTAACAGCACGACCCGTCAAGGTTTATTCCTTACTATCACCGGTCAATGTGAACAATCTCAGGTGAGATACCACCACCATTAGCTGATACACTGATAAACCACTGACAGATAGATAGACAGACAGACATGAGTAACACTGACTACCTCATTACAATGGTGCCTGTCAAGGGGTGGGATACTGTAGGCAGCAAATGAATAATGAGTTCTCAAAGTTGTTGTGCTGGTAGCAGGAAAAAAATGGGCAAACATAAGGACAACATCTGAACAACTTTCACAAGGGCAAAACTGTGATAACTAGATGACTGGGTCAGAGCATCTCCATCACAGCAGATGTTGTGGGGTGTTCCTGGTATGCGGTGGTTAACACCTACCCAAAGTGGTCCACGGAAGGACAACCGGTGAACCGGAAAAAGGGTCATGGGCTCCCAAGGCTCACTCATGTTCACGGGGAGCGAAGGCTAGCCTCTCTGTTGCATAAGTTTGTGGCCTAGTAAATATATATCCCTTAAAACTAAATGATACACTTTCGAATTAATAACTTTATAACCAAAATTGATATACTTCTGTGAAGCTGCTTTGTAACAATGTCCATTGTTAAAAGTGCTGTACAGATAAAATGGAAAATGGAATGAATGGATGAACAATTATCAAAGCCAACCATAAAAGCACGTGGTTTATGTAGTTTATCAAACAAGCATGGAGTGAAGCAAGATTCATATTCGTCATTTGACTGGAAAAAGCTGAATGGAAGCAAGAGACAGTCCAGAGCTGGTTCGCTGTTTGTAAAAGAGGAATTCACGCTAGATGATAATCCAAGAAGTGGCAGACCAAAGGAAACGGTAGACGAGGAGCTGCAGAAACCGTTGGAGGAAGACTGACTCGAGAGTAGGCAAGACGTTTGAATGTGGATCATTCTACTGCTATAAGGAATCCGAAGGCAACGGGAAAGATTCTGAAAGTTGGTAGGTGGGTTCCACATGCACTATTAGACAGAAATATATATACACACAACAGCTTAACATCTGCATTACAGGTGCATTACACCTTTATTACGAGCTGCTTGACACTGGAAAAACTGTCAGACACTGAACATTAGTGATCAACTGATCAAATTATGTTAAAAAAAAAAAAAAAAAACAATGGATCCAGCAGCCATTCACAAAAGAGAATCGTCCTCCCTTCATGACGATGCAAGGCCACATATTGCAAACGTGACGAAAAACACGATTTTAGGCCTTGAATGGGATTTTTACCGCAACCAGCATACTCACTGAACATAGCGCCATCAGATTTCCACTTGTTTAGGTCACTGCAACATACTCTCTGGCCAACATTTCAAAAAAAGTCAAGGATATACGAAACTGCATAGACAAATTCATTTCCTCAAAACCCAAACACTTTTCATTCTATTCCTGAATGTCATAGAATCTAACAGTGATTATTTGCAGTATTATTTTAGAGAATCACAAATGACATTTTTTTTTTTTTTTAAGAGGCCACGAACTTATTCACCACCTAGTACAGACCGTCCATTGCACTTTGCTGTGTATGGGGCTGTGTCGCTACAGACCAGTCAGGGTGTCCATGCTGACCCCCTCCCCATGCCGAAAGAGCCTACACCCGGGCACGTGAGCATCAGAACTGGGCAATGTCCTGCTAGGAAACCTTGGGTCCCGCCATTCATTCGGATGTCACTTTTGCACCTACCATTTATCCCAAACATTGCTACAGACCAAGAACACCAATAAACGGTAACGGTATTCAATAACGGCGGTAGCCTCAGCAGGATAACGCTCTCACGGCGCAAACGTTTTTTTCAAGAACATGACAAACAGTTTGGGGTGTTGACTAGGCCTCCGTGTTGCCCAGGTCTCCATCTCCGATCGAGCCTCCGTAGGTCGTGCTGGAGAAACAAGTCCAATCCAACAGAGACCTCTCGTCTTACAGGACTTAAAGGCTCTTCGGCTGACACCTTGTTACGATCTACCACAGCACACCTTCCGAGTCCACCAGTCAACGGGTTCGGAGCACAAGGACGGACACGATATCAGACATGTGGTTTTGAACGTTACATCCAATCGTTGTACTTGTGCAAAAAAAAATATTTTGACGACATCGTACCAATGATGCGCAAAAAAAAACAACCATACAAACAAACAAACAAACAAACAAAAAAAACCATCAAGTGCAAGCTTTCAATAACAATAGATCTTGCTACACCTGCTACAGCTCAATGCCACAAAGAGTTTCCTCACCATACAGCATTCAGAAAAGAAGAAAAAAGGAAAGGTTCACACCTAACAGAAACACACAGGGGCAAAGTGCTGACTCTTTCTACAAAGTTGTCTTCTTCATAAAAAGAAAAAAAAAAAATGACTGATGTCATAATGCTTTGAAAAAAAAAAAAAAACAACAACATACACGACAGAATCACAACAACCCCACACCCAGACATTTCAGACCCCTTCATTCTCCACACATGCCCCAATGCATTTTTTTGTTATTATTATTATTATTTTTTAAAAAACCTTTAATAATAATAATAATAATAATAGTAACTGCGCAAAGTGTTTGCAGCTTGTGTAATAATTGAGATAAACGCCTCAGTGTGCAGACTTTAGTGTCCGGATCAACTGCTGTCATTTCGGGTTAGCAAAACCGGCTGTGTATTAAACACCACCACCCCCAGGACCCTTCAGACCACTCATTAACCCCACACAACAGTACACACACACCTACACAAAGACATTGTGTAACAGTATTATTCGAGTGAACAATTCTCGATAGGAAACGTGTCAAATTCTTTGCTTTCTGCAGAGGCTAAGCGGCTAACATGACTGGCCCGTCTACCAACTTAGCCGTCTCCATGGCCTGAAAATATCATCATATATACATATATATTTATTTTTCCCCCTTCACTCTGTCCCATTAGACTCGAGTGGAGATTTCAGTTCTCATTAATCTATGCAGCGTTTCCACTGAACCGCGTTGAACATCTGTATCTAGACAGAGACAAACAAGAAGCGCTCAGGCCTGCAGCTCCGGCCTAGTTTCCTCATTAAACGCTAGCTTCACTGCTAACACCGACCGACACTCAGCTCTTAGCCGCTCCATTAGCGAACTTCTGCCCAGACACTAATATACACCTGCATCACTACAGGGTCCTGTTGTTATTAATATTAATAAATATGTCCTTTAAGACAAAAGAGGACGCTGTAGCTATTATATCTAAATTACATAAACTGCAATCACAGCCTGTTTAGCACGCTAGCTAACTCAGCGCTGTCGGCTTTTAAAAGAATCCCCGAGCAGCTAACAGCTCACATTAGGCCCGGCAGAGGAGCTGCTGTTTTTCAGCACGTTTAAGGGGAAGTTATTCCGTGTGAAACGGGTCACCGGCTCTCTTAACTCCAGTCTTGTGAGGACCAGGCCTCGGTTCAAACCACTTGTTTGTGTTGATCGGATGTGTATGTGTGTGTGTGTGTGTGTGTGTGTAGCAGAGCTGGGTGTCGGTAGCTTTAGCCTGAGAGCTTCTTTTGTGCTACTGTTAATAAAGTTATTTCAGCCCAAACACCTGACTGACCGACAGCGGACTGACCCTGGGGGACAGAGGAGCCCGAGTGGTGTGATTAATTTACTGAGACATGACTAGGTTAACAGTACAGGTGGTGACAAATGAGATCATTTAACTTCACAATGACAGGAATTCGGCTACAGCAGCCTGTTAGCTACACTACACACTTAGCAGAGGCTTCTGCCCATTTAACTAGCCGCTGTGCTAACCCCTGACTAGCTCCAGAGAAAACCACAAGTCCTTGTTACCACTTACCAAAAACCAAATCGGACCTTCTTCCAGCTGACACAAGACGCGATCAATTACGCACTGCTAAAGCGCGATTGTGTCATTCAGCTGTGTGTGTGTGTGTGTGTGTGTGTGTGCGGCGCTCAGCCTGCAAAAACTGTCTGCGATTCGCTCTTCGCTTTTTTTGTCTACTGTGTTGGGTGTTTTTCCTGCGTCACCAACATCAGCTGCCCCCCCCTCACTCACTCCCCCCCCCCCAACTCGCTCCCTCCTCCCCCTCCCCTGGCTCCGCCCTTCCACTCCCGGCTCCTCCCCCTCCCCGTGGCTCCGCCCTTCCCCCCTCCACCTCTTGCTGGCCCCGCCCCTCCCCTACTCCGTCCCTATGGCCCCGCCCCCGCCCCTTCCCCATGCCTCCTCCCCCTCCCTCTCCCTTGGCTCCTCCCCCTCCCCCCTCCCTCACCGTGCTGTTTAACTGTAGAAACACTTCTAAACCAAAAGTAAAAGCAGGCACTATGATCACGAGATAGGCGTTATTTACACTGTCTGAACAATCATTCACTCAAACTCCTAATGAAATACTTTTATCATTTGAGAAGCTTTTCATTTACATTTTTTCTTTTTCTGAGCTGTAGTCAGTAATGATTAAAATGAATGATCGTAATCATGTTCACTTTTTTTTTTACTCACTTTTCTTTCTTCTTGACCCTTTTTTCGTTTCTTGCAAATATTTAAGAACCTTTTGTTGTAATAGTGATGGTTCAATGTTACTGCATCCGGGAATCCAGTTCTCCAATAATTATGCCCTAAAAAAAAAAAAAAAAACTTAACATGGACTAGAACTTGGACTTGTTTTGTCAAGCTTTCTTCATCTGGTGACCCACGTGTTTTCCAGTGCATTGATTGGCGTTTTGTCTCAGGATTGTACTGATCCCAGGCATTTTCTTTAATATTTTAAAGTTTTATCTTTAGATAGTGGACACGTGTTTTACCTTTTTAAAAAGAATATATATATATACACACACACACACACACACACACTCTTACAAACTCTGTCTCAATAATTGTGATATAATTGTAGTCTACTTGTTTTTAAAATAAGTGTCTGCTATTTAGAACTATGGTCCACCACCGTGGCCTATTAATTTCCGACTGCACCTGTGCCCACATATAAAATTTTACATTATATTTGAGCTATGCCATCAAAGAGAGGGGGGGGGGGGGTAACGTGTACAGTCTATCACAGGACTGACACAGACCATTCACACGCATGTATGTGGGCTGTGGGAGGAAACCTGAGAACCCAGGGGGGGAGAACATGGAAACTCCACACAGAAGGCCCCAGTTGGTCGTCAGGTTTGAAACAGAACCTTCTGATTCAAACCTGAGTGATGCAGTAATAAGTGATAATAACAATAAGTAATCAGTAATATTTTAATGCCAAATAGGCGCTTTGTATGGTTTTATTTATTAACGTATAGACAATGTTTTTTATAACACTGATTTCTATACTATTAGCACTCTTACAAACAGTATTTTGTGATCCCTGCACTGGAGAGAATAACAGCACTGAGTCTCTTCCTTTAATATCCTGTAACACTGCAGTTGCTCATAGAGAGATCTTTGTTCACTCCTGCAAGCAGGATCTTTTAAGCTCTTTTATATTTTAAGGTTTGTGTGTCTTTGATTCAGACCACAGGTTTTCTGTAGGGGCTCAAACCTGGAGACTGAGATGAGATTTTGTTCTTTAACAATTTCCTTTAACAAGTCCCTACAGCACACCCTGGACTAGTGCATTTACTGATATTACATGCATAGTAGGTTGATTGGCCGCTCTAAATTGCCCGTAGGTGTGAATGTGATTGGTCCCAGCCACTGCAGTGCACAAGTTAGTGTGCAATATAAGTGCCAGCCCGAAACAAGAAGGTGCAGACTTGGCTTGTTTGCACCTCTCAGCACTGCTGAGAGAATATCACAGTAATAATAATAAGTTTATTTCTATATCATCTTTCATACAAATGCAGCTCAAAGTGGTTTACAAAGAAATATAAATTAAAATACACATAAATACATACTACAAAAAAATCAGGAATTAGGAATAAAATAAGAAACATTCGAATAAATGTATAATAAAGGGATAATGTACTCGATTCTATTCGACTGTATTAATTCTATTCTTTGTTGTTTCTCTGCCCTTTGACCCCAACTTTCTACAAGCAAGAATATGTGAAGAAAAGAATTGCACTATACTCTAATTCTATATGTGACAAATGAAGGCTTCATCTTTTTCTGATTAAGAAGCATGTTGGGCTCATCATCTCGTTGTAGGCTCTATCAGTGGTCAAATATGAGCCTCCTGGCAGAGGAAACTAGATATTAGGCTGAAATATCCTCATAGTTAACAGAATTCATGAATTCACAAGAAACCATGGACCACAAGGCGCAGAAACTATCCTCATCATGATTCACTTTGCGATGCTTCCCAACAGTTCACTTGCATGAAAGTGTTATCTAAGAATCAACTAAACTGTGTAATTCTAAAACTGTGGGGTTGTTTTCCTCCCCCTCCTTCACAGTCCTTCTCACTGTATGGAAAGTCTGCTCATGATTTTAACTCCTTGTAAATCTGAAACAGTTTCTGGTATGTCAACATCTTTGGTAAGACCCTAACCATGCTTAATTGTTTCTCTTACAGCTTTTGTCAGTCAGTTATATCTTGAACTGATTTGTGCAGGTCAACAGCCATCTGCTTCTTTTGTGCTTAAAGCTCTTCGGTTTATTCCATGGTAATGGATGGCAGGGATTTTACATTTGCTTTGCATTTCTTTTTGAAACCTCCTTAAGGGTGTCAATAACTTTTGGAAAAAAATAGATTTAAGAGAAAATAGTACTTTAAAACGCAAATAATTTCTTCTACTGCTTGAGTGGTAAATTTAAGGTATTGTGTCTAATGTTTATTTTATACAATCATCATGCTCATTTTTATGAAGTGTGCTAATAGCATAGTCAACTGTGGGTTACTGTGAGTCAAGCATTTAAAACTCACTGTAGTAGAATTGCTCCTTCTAGGCACACACACACACACACACACACACACACACACACACACACACAATTGTATATACAGTACTGTTCAAAAGTCTTAGGCACATGCAATGAAATGATGTAGAGTAATGGTGACTTCAAAATTAATGAAATTAAATCTTTCCACTTAAAAGAAAAAAAATTGCAACATGCAGTAAACAGTGTTGAACTAAACTAAGTCAATATTTGGTGTGATGACCCTTTGCTTTTGCTTTTTCTTAAATAGTAATCCCAGGAACAATTTGTGCAGTTGTATAAGGAAATGAGCTGGTAAGTTTTCCTGAGCATCTTGGAGAATCTTCCACAGGCTTTGTCTGTCACACATGCTTCTTTTTTTTTGCAGCAAAACCCAGGAGCCTTCATTATGCTTTTTGTCTGAAATGTGGTCTCTTACGTATTATGTTTGTCCTAAAAAATAGGATGCCTTAGGCTTTTGAACAGTACTGTATTACTGTACGTGGCAGGACCAGTTTGTATGGCAAAAACAGTGCTAATAGTACCTTAAATTTGACTGGAACGAGAAAAATATCTATTCATCATTCAAATCGCAACAATTCATCATTCCAAAAGAGTTAAAAAAAAAAAAAAAAAAAGGTTTCGAGTGAGAAAAAGAAGGATTAAATTCTGGCTTTACTGGCGGAGGGATCAAGTTAGCATCAAGCTGCTTCCATCCTCAAAATTTCAAAGATGGCAGTTCATAAGAACAAGGTCAAGCAGCAGACAGACTGGCAGAGGGTGAAAACAACTCTCCACTGACCAGGATGATGATCAACTCCTTCAAATATGACTCAACATCAGTAGGATGACCTACAAAACCTATCAATTGACCTTCAAAAAATGGCAGCTGGGGTTAATTGCACAGCAAAGACGGTTCGAAGCAGGCTCCTCCGAGTGGGTTTGAAGTCATGCAAAGCTAGTAAAAAGCCCTTCATCAATAAGAACAAAGAAGATCCAGGCTGAGATTTCCTAAAGATCATAAAGATTGGAATGTAGAGGCCTAGAGTAAGGTCACCTTCTCTGATGAGTCCGGATTTTCAGCTTTTCCCATCACCTGGTCATCTAATGGTTAGATGGAGACCTGGAGAGGCCTACAAGCCACAGTGTCTCGCACCCACTGTGAAATTTGGTGGAGGATTGTTGATCTGCTCTGGCAATGTTCCCCAACTCTGAGGATTAGGTTTTCCAGATGGACAATGCTCCATGCCACATAGCTGGGTCAATCAAGGGGTGGATGGAGGACCACAAGATCAAGAATTTTTGCATCAGGACTGGCATAAAGTCAGCCAAGAGCAACATGAAAGCCTGGTTTAGAGCATACCAAGACGCAAAAAAAAAAAGAAAGAAAAGAAAGCTGTTATTAAATATCACATTTATTCTGCCATTTTCATTTTCGATTTCTGAACTCTTCCTAAGTTCAAACATTAATATTGTGATGTTTAAAATTGAATATGATTCTGATTTTCATGCATTATTTTTCATTAAAAAAATTTCTGACCAGTTGTCGATTTCTGCAATTAAATTCCCAGTGCTGTGGAAGACGTCATGCCTCGTCCCGGTCCCCAAGACGTCAAGTCCCAGCGGCCCACAGGACTATAGACCAGTGGCACTGACTTCCCACATCATGAAGATCCTGGAAAGACTCCTCCTCGATCAGATCCGTCCCATGGTTAGACCACATCTGGATCCCCTTCAGTTCGCTTACCAGCCCCTTGGAACTGATGATGCCATCATCTACCTGCTGAATCGTGTCTACACCCATCTGGGCCAGCCGGCGTGCACTGAGAGGGTCATGTTCTTTGACTTTTCCAGTGCATTCAATACCATTAGGCCAACTCTCCTGGGTGAGAAGCATACAGCAATGCAGGTGGATGTCTCTCTTGTGTCCTGGATTGTTGACTACCTTACAGAAAGACCACAATATGTGCGTCTTCAACACTGTGCATCAGACAAGGTGGTCAGCAATACGGGTGCACCGCAAGGGACTGTACTCTCTCCCTTCCTATTCACCCTCTACACAACAGACTTCAGCCACTGCACACAGACGTGCCATTTTCAGAAGTTTTCTGATGACTCTGCAGTGGTTGGATGCATCAGGGAGGGTGATGAGACGGAATACAGGGCAGTTGTGGATTCTTTTGTCACGTGGTGTGGGCAAAATCATCTGCAGCTCAACGTGACAAAGACCAAGGAACTGATTGTGGACTTTAGGAGGACCAGAAAGTTAGTGACACCTGTCTCAATCCATGGGGCAGATGTTGATATAGTGGAGGACTATAAACACCTTGGTGTCTACATTGATAATAAACTGGACTGGGCCAAAAACACAAATACAACATTCAAGAAGGGCCAGAGTCGTCTTTATTTTCTGAGGCGGCTGAGGTCCTTCAACATCTGTCGGAGATTGCTCAGGATGTTCTGTGAGTCTGTTGTAGCTAGTGCCTTACTCTACTCTGTTGCATGCTGGGGAAGCAGATGCCAACAGACTCGACAAACTGATCTGCAAGGCCAGTAATGTCGTGGGGATGGAGTTAGACACTGTTCAGGTGGTGTCAGAGAGGAGGATGTTGTCCAAGATAAGATCGATGCTGGATAATACCTCCCACCCACTCCATGACGTGCTGGTCAGTTACAGGAGCACGTTCAGTGAGAGACTTAGAGCACCCAAATGCACCACTGAACGACACAGGAAATCATTCCTGCCTATGGCTATCTCTCTATACAATTCCACAAAAACAAAGTGCTTGTTTTATTTTTTATAATGTATATTAAGAATATGTTCATTTAGAGTAATTGCATATAATTGTATATATTTATTTATTATTAATAGCTAATTATATTATTCTATAACTGTAATACATTGTATTATTTTATATAGTTGTATATATTATTGTATTGTATTATTTAATATATATTGTATTATATATTATTATATATATTGTATTACATTATAATATTATTAGTATATATAATATATTATTGTATTATTTAATATTGTATTATTTAATACTGGTATCTTAAATTGTAAGGTATTTTTACTTCTTAAATGATCTTTAGTCTTCTTAAAGTAACTTAAATTTTAAGTTTTTTTTTTTTTTTTTTACTTCTTCTTTCTTCTCTCTGTCCTTCTCACTTCTTCCTACTGTTTGGAGCAACTGTGATCACATAATAATTTCCTAAGGGATTAATAAAGTATTCTGATTCTGATTCTGATAAATGACTTAGAAATGACTTAGAGCACCCAAATGCACCACTGAACGACACCGGAATTCATTCCTGCCTTAAGAAGATCTTTAGTCTTCTTAAAGTATCTTAAATTGGAAGGTTTTTTTAACTTCTTCTTTCTCCCGTCTGTCCTTCTCACTTCTTCCTACTGTTTGGAGCAACTGTGATCACATAATAATTTCCTAAGGGATTAATAAAGTATTCTGATTCTGATTCTGATAAATGCTCCGAGTACAATATTTCTATTTGGAATTTGGGGGAAATTTGGTCAGTAGTTTATGGAATAAAACACGAATGCTCATGCTCCTCTCAAACACAACACCTATAAATAGCAAAACCAGAAAAACTGACACCTATGTAGCTGTCTCTTAATCTTTTTCTCCCCCAGAGCTGTACAGTATGTGTCCACCTTCTACACTACAGTATAGTTCAGTGATATAACAGACATCACTGAACAAGTCCTCAGTTACTCCAGATAACCTGGCCCTTTGAACATCATTCAGGCTAAAACCATAACGCCTGTACTATAAAGTGCGCTTGAATCAAGACTTTTGCACCCTTCCTAGTGCACTAAATCCGGATTCCAGATTAAGCATCAGTTTTCATTCAGGACTGTACATTGATAAGGGGAAGTCACGTGCTTGTAGGGTTCCTGAGGTAGTGTTCAGAGGGAAAATTCCATAAGGTCTGCAGAGCAGAGTCTTTGACCTGTAAGGATTCGTTTCAGTGACAATCAAAGAGAAAACCTGTTTAAAACTGGACCCCGATCATTATAAATGACTCAGTGAAGGTGGAGCAGAGCAAGGAACGTTTTAGTTCCTTTTTTTTCTTATAAAATAAAAGTCTCACAGCGACGTTATCGGGTGGAACTTCATTTATCCCTTTCGATGTTAAACATGCTTTAGAAGTGATTCATCAGTGTTACGTTTAGTATTTTACACAGCACGTGGTATAGACTTATTTCAGCACGAGACGCGCAAATCGAATTAAATAGTAAACTTTTATTTTAAAATACTTTTTTGGGGGGGAGAATCCAGTGTGGAGGACGGCGCAGTATCGGGGCTGGCTTCACACACACACACACACACACAGTGGTGAGCGGTGATGGCGGTCGGGAGTCATGGGGATTTTTCACAGCTAATTCAGTAGCAGGTTTAGAGTCACTTTTCCATGGGGTGAAGTCGTGTTTTTCCCACTCAGGAGCGTTAGAAACAACAACATACACACACACACAGATATATATTTATTTTATTTTATTTAATCGTTGAACAGTGTGCAGTTTCCAGGCTGAGCAGCGCGGATCTCCACACACCGGCTGGGTAAAATGGCTCCGGTGCAGATCGGTACAGAGGGCCAGCTGGTGCCCGTCGGGGGCCCGAGCACAGCGCCGCAGTCTTCCGCCGGAGCTCCGGCCACTCAGGGAGTCCGCCTCAGCGTCCTCATCGAGTTCCTGCTTCAGCGCACATACCACGAAATCACCCTGCTGGCCGAGCTGTGAGTGCTAACGAAGCTAACCTGTTCGTGCTCCTCAACTCAATAGACTTTACTGTTAGCTCGCGTTAGCGCTTAAGCTAAGCCTGTGAGCGAGAACACAAACCAACAATTAAACACTACACACAGACCGTTCACCAGGTCAACGCAAAGCAGTTACACAATCCGGCTGATCATAAAGTGTATACACGGTAGCTATAAAGAGCTCTAAAGTTACCTAATTTCCGGTTTCACAGCCAGGTTAGGTAGCTGCTAGCTTAGCCGCGTCAGTGACGTCAGCAGAGCCCGACTCTGGTCTTGTTTGAAGTCACTTCAAAAGAACTTAAAAAAAAAAAAAGATTGACAGCCAATTATCACTTTCTTCTAACTCTGTTAAGTGGAATAGAGCTTGGAATATATACACATCCAGTTCATTTTAGATGGCATTTCTTGCTACTTATTTAATCATGCAATTGGGATCGGATTGGATTGGATTGGATTTGAATGTCTGATCTGTCATTTGCCTCTGTCATTGCATTTCAAACTCATCCTGTCCTGTTCTTATTCTTTCAGACTCCCACGTAAAACCGACATGGAAAGGTGAGTCACTGGATTTGAAGAAAAAAAAAAAAAGAAAAATAAGTAACTGTTTTTTTTTTTTTTTTTTTCTATTTTCTTTCTTTTCTTTTTTTCTCCCTTGTCACGGTCATGCGTCCTTGTAACAAAGACGCCTTTGTGTTAACAGCACTTGACGCCAGTCGAATAAACCACCGAATGTGTTTCATCCTGGTTACGTTGTTGATGTTCTTCTTGTCTGCTCTCGTTCAGGAAAATCGAAATCGTCCATTTTGCCAGCCGGACGCGGCAGCTCTTCGTACGGCTCCTCGCACTTGTAAAATGGGCCAGTAATGCTGGGAAGGTGGAGAGGTGTGCGGTATGTGTTTCAGACAATAGATTTCCCTTCTGTCTTTAATGCATTAGTTGGTACGCGTCACAGAATAAAGCTCTTCGTGAGTATTGTTTGGTGTATTTTTATCGCCCTTTCACTACTATCTGTGTAGTGAAAGTTTTCTGTTACAGTCAGATCTTCGTTTATGTTTTGCCTTGTGTGAAGATGTAATGCGTTGTGAGCGTATTTTTGTTTCCCGTTTCTGTGCTTTGCCCCGCCCACTTGCTCATTCACTTGCTCACGGTTTTGGAAAATTTTCTTAAGGTACTTGAAAAGTTTTGGAAAAGTCATGGAAATTAATTCTACCAAAGTTGGGGCAACCCTGGTAATTTTAACTGTTTACCGGAATTTAACAGCTTGCGCAGCACTACTCTTTAATAGCCCTCAACATTTTATGTTATGCGTAGTGAGTCAGAGCATACGTGTTTGAATCTTTATTGATCTTTTCTGTTTACAGATGATCTCTGCATTTCTGGACCAGCAAGCTTTCCTGTTTGTTGACACAGCCGACAGACTGGCGTTGTTAGCCCGGGACGCCTTGGTACATGCCCGCCTGCCCAGCTTTGCCATACCTTTTGCCATCGATGTTCTGACTACAGGGTCGTACCCGCGTCTTCCCACATGCATCCGAGTAAGTGTTCAGTCACGACCGGTGGATCAGGTCTGCAGTCCTGTTTCAGTACCGTTTTACTTGTGAGACAAGATCTGATTAGTTGTTGTAAATGAAATGCTAAGAGCGTGTGTTTGCTTTGCAAGTATGGTCGAGTTTGAAATTGTGTGCATTGCATTTCAGGACAAAATAATCCCTCCAGACCCTATCACCAAAGCAGAGAAGCAGTCGACCCTGAACCAACTGAACCAAATCCTGCGCCATCGACTCGTCACCACTGACTTGCCCCCTCAGCTGGCCAACCTGACTGTGGGTAAGGACCTGGCATCTCGTTTCCTTTCTGCCAACATCCACTCCTCTGCATATCTCACGTGATGCAAATCTTTAAAGAGTTTGTGCTCTTGTTTGCTGTTGTCTATAATAAGCTAACGGCCGGGTGAAGTTCCGAGTGGAGGGGGAGTTTGAAGCCACGTTAACGGTGATGGGGGATGACCCAGAGATCCCGTGGAGGTTGCTGAAACTGGAGATCCTGGTCGAGGACAAGGAGACAGGCGGTGCGTGTATGCACACTTCTCCAGAAGCTAGAGCTGTTGTGTATATGTTCTGGTTTTAACGTGTCACGTTTCTGTCTCAGATGGCCGGGCTCTGGTGCACAGCTTGCAAGTGAATTTCATCCATGAGCTGGTGCAGTCACGCCTATGTGCAGATGAAAAGCCACTCCAGGATATGTACAACTGCCTACGTATCCTTTCTGCATCGTACTTATTGATTTTCGTCTTCCCACTTTCAGTGTTATCTTAAGCACCCAGTTTCTTAAAAATTTGTAATCATTGGCAAATTGCTGTGGTATAAGAGGAGTAAAACCCTTTGTCGCGTGCTGGAAAACAATCAGCTTTGTCATCGTCACATTAACACCTTGTATAGAATTCACCTATCGGTCTGGCTGGGTGCTATTACTTGTTACATTCCCCCATTTGAATTATAAATGAAGAAATGCATGCGATAGCGTGTAATCTAATCTCTGTGGCGCTACACAAGCATGTTATCAGAGTGGGCACAAGGCCAGGTGAGATTGAAGCTGCTGGGAAAGGTTTTGTATTGATAATCTGTAGCCATGCACAAAGGCCAGGCATTAACCGCATTCCAGTAAGCACTTTCACTCGCTGCTTTTTCTTGACACCCTTTTGACTTACCGCAGCTGTGAAGATGTTTAGTGATGGTTTTCAGAGCCAAAGATCGATCTCCGAAATCTCGTCTTTGTAAATCTAAAACCTTGAAATCTTGTGGCTGAACCTTTTTGCGTGTAAAATCTCAAACTAGCTTCGAGCTCTTTTGCAGGACGTGCACGACGGCAAGTAATTTAGATTTATGTGTTCAATTTTGCACTGTGTTATGCACCCGTGGCAGTCATTGTCCAGTCCTTAACCGGGGCCATCAGATTCGTTTTGCCTTTCCCTTCAGCTGGAGGTGCTGCACTCCCAGACTCTGATGCTGATCAGAGAGCGCTGGGGAGATTTAGTGCAGGTGGAGCGCTACCTTCCTGCCAAGTGCCTCACCCTGGCAGTCTGGAAGTACGAAGTCTCATGCTATCACTTTTAAATGCTCCGCGGTCTGTAACTGTGGCTCACGACGCACTGTTCCTCCAGTCAACAGGTGCTGGGTCGCAAAACAGGTACAGCATCAGTGCACAAAGTCAGCATCAGGATCGATGAAACGGATGGATCTAAGCCATTGCAGATTTCCCACGAGCCTCCGCTGCCAGCCTGTGATTCCAAACTAATGGAAAGAGCCATGAAGGTGTGGGGGTTGTCTGGATTTGATTCTTTTAAGATTGTGTGTTTGTGTGGGATCTAGATTGTGAACTGGTTGCTTGTAATAACTTCCTGCTTGGGTCACATTTTTTTTTTTTTTCCTCAATGCAGATTGACCACCTCTCAGTGGAAAAGCTTCTGATTGATAGTGTCCATGCCCGCTCCCATCAGAAGCTGCAGGAACTCAAAGCCATACTGAAAAGCAGCAATCCCAGTGATAACTGTAAGAGTCGGTGCTTTTATCAGTCAGGTGTACGACAACGTTACAACTTGTACGAATGTGTAAACGGTGCATGTTTTTTCCCTGCAGCGTTCATAGAGACTGCTCTTCCTACTCTCGTCATTCCTATCCTGGAGCCGTGTGGACGATCCGAGTGTCTTCACATATTCGTTGACTTGCACTCGGGCATGTTTCAGCCAATGCTATATGGAATTGGTACGGAAATTGTTTCTTAAAAACTCCTCATGGCTGTGTATGCTTTTGAAGCTGTATTTATTAATGATTATTTTCCAAAAGAATTCTTGTTTGTCGTCTTTATTGTTTTCAGTCTATTGTGAGCTATCAGGGTATCTTTTGACGCACGTCTGTCCTGTCCTACGTATCTTAAGCGTGATGACATTTTATTAGTCATTTTTGAAATTTTGCTGTTTATTGCTCTTTATACAGTACACTATATTATTCAGTTTGAAGTAACGTATGGAAAGATAAGAGGTCGCATTATTCCATTTCCATGGTGTTTTGTCCTATGGGGTTACACAGGTTCTTTAATATTCATTTGTACTAGCGAAAATATTTTGTGTGTAGTAGAGTGCATTGCAAATAATTAGGCCCAGTGAGGTGTATGGTCCAGATGTGAATTTTCTCTGAGTTTAAGGAAAGACTCATTGCATTAAACAAGCGGTCAACTGCACAATTCTCTATAAAGAATCCTCTTCATCACGGACAGGAGAAGATAAGTCTGGTGCATCATTATCAGGCTTTTTGGCAATTCAGCAAAATGTCTACCTGCCCAAAAAAGCGAAAGGTGCAACAGAACCGAAGCTGTAGAAACATTGTCTAGGTCGACAATGATGTTTTTCCCCACCCGCTGAGATTGCAGTTCAGCCCTTTCAAATGCAAAATAAATTCTTGATTATGTGTTTGTTGAGACCTTACAAAGAATATAAAGTTCCTAATGTTACATCGTAAGATTTTCTGGCTGTATGAACGGTACGTCACAGGCTACCAGTCATCAATGCGCTTCTGATTTGCAGATCAGTCGATGCTGGATGAGATTGAGAAAACCATCAATGACGACATGAAGCGCATCACCTCATGGTTACAGCAGCTGAAGTAAGCGTTATAAAACAGTAATGCATTTCTTTCTCTCGAAGGCAAGGCGTTCTTCTCGCCATATCGATTGCTGCGTTGTTTCTCTGTGAATAGGTTCTGGCTGGGTGAGCAGCGATGCAGACAGTCTGTGAAGCATCTCCCCACAGTGTGCACAGATTCTCTCCACTTATCTAACTCCGCCTCTCATCCTGTGGGCAACCTTACGAAACACCGCCTTTTCATCAGACTCACTCGTCTCCCACAGTACTACATTGTAAGCTCCTGCTGGAAGAACTCAGGAATGTTTTGGAGAGGCAGTTCTTTGATTTTTACGGACTAAAGCCGTTCTGCCGCTGTTCTTCTTCTTCTCAGGTGGCTGAAATGTTTGACATCCCTAGCAACCCCACCGAGCTGCAGTATAAATATTACTTCCTGTCTGTGAGTCAGCCAGAGGGGGAGGATGGGTTGCCATGTGCCCTGCTGCTACAGCAGTTCAAACCTGACCTCGAGAAGCTGGTGCAGGACTTTTCCTCTGGACGCCTGACCCGACCTGGTACTAAGAGGAAGGTGGGAGCCGCTATTGGTTCTTGAAAGAAACAAAACAAACAAAAAAAAGCTAATTTACCCAAATTTCCTTAAGGCCAGTTCTGAAATGGAGTAGAGCTTGAAGTAAAGTGGAGCAATTTTGCCTGAGGCAAGGAGCAGCCTTTTAGAAAGTCAGAGAGATGGTGTTCTTTCTCGCTCTGATAACACTCAAGCATAACGCACTAATGGCCCTTAATTCAGTTGCACAGTGTATTTGCTGAAATGCTTGGCATTTGCCAGGTGTTTTTGCAAAAATGCATAATGTTTAAATAAAATTACTAATGGCGAGGGTGAACCAGGGTGTGTAAGCAGTGTGGATTGATTACCAAACACTATATAAAGTGGAAATTATGATATACAGTAAAACCTCGTGCATTCGTGGGGTTAGGTTCCAGACCCCGGGGCGGATGTGTGAAAATCGCAAATGTTTGGTAGAGTAACTAAAAATGCTAATGAATGCTTATTTCTAAAGTTTAAACCCTAAATATGACCTAAATCATGCTCTGAAAGCACTTTAATTTCATTTAAAAGT
>JAOVYU010000060.1:13334341-13344425 GCA_025674565.1 Synodontis membranacea | reverse complement strand
ATAATAATAATAATAATAATAATAATAATAATAATAATTAAAAAAAAAACATGAATATGAAAGAATAATTCCAACAAACACCATACAAATGATTAAAAACATTTTCTTTGGGGGCCAGAAACAGGATGACAGTATAGTTTCAGATGATTGTAGTTACTGCAAATCCATCTCAAACAATAAGGGGATGTGCGTCTGCTTGCTCGTTATACAAGACGAGGTTACTAGCTGTCTGCAGGTGCTGAAATGAAAACACGAAGATTGCAGTACTGTCTCGCTTGACCAAAATGCTGAAGCCTTTCTCCAGTGCAGATCAGAAAATATTTGTTATGCCTTTAGAGCTTAATTCCTTTTTAGGATCATTAAATTAATTTCTTTAGATCTTATGTAACACAAACTGTGACATCACAAAGCGACAGATTAAAATGAGATGTACGTGTTTGTGTTAAAATGCATCTTTTAATCCGATACAAGCAACTGTGTGTTTCATTATTATTTCTGTTTTTGTACGATCATCTGTTTGTGTGTGTGTGTGTGTGTGTGTGTGTGTGTGTGTGTGTGTTTGTGTGTGTGTGTGTGCATGTAAGTCTTACATCCAGGAGTCCACTGACCAAGTAGGCTTTTATTATGATGTCAGCACGCCACTTAAACAGCATTCAATATCTCAAGGACAGCAGTTAGTGGGACGTCAATAAAATAATACGCTACAACACTAAACGCCCATTGCTCATACTCACGCAGTTCATTTGCTCATTGATTTATTGATACGCTTCTGCTTAATGCAATTAAAGAGCAGTGATTAAGGGTGCTGAAAAACAGGTTGTTTGTGTGTTGCTGGCTTGCCCTGCGGAGCATCTATTTGCCTGATCGGCCAAGCCTTCAGCACAGGCCCGCTCCCCTCCTGCTCTTCTCCTCAGTCACTCTTCAGCATGATTACGATGTGATGGACCAAACCATGTTGTTATAGCAGCCTGCCACACTCAGCAGGCTGGCTCTTCATACAGTCAATTTCACACTGTGGACAAGTTCAGAGAATCATGTATTATACCTACACTCTCGCGCACACTATATAATAGCAATTTGTATTTTTTGCACAATTTTTTTCTTTCTTTCTTTCTTTCTTTTTTTTTTTTTTGCTGTCATTAATAAACAGTGACGTAACCTCACACGGTTGAACAGCAAGGAGTGGGAGGTTTTTGCTCGGAACAGTTACGCAAAAAATATGAATAATACACCTCCAAGGTTCAGTAAGGCCATTTTAGAAGACGTAGACAACTACACATATCTTTATTATTTACATTAATAATAGTAAGTGAAAGCTAATCTGGAGCATTAGTCTTCCAAAAAATAGGCTCAGTCTAAAAAAATGTGAAATAAAAACAGACGTACAATGCCCTGCATGTCGAAGTGGTAAAATAGTCATGTATCTATAGAGGTTTCAATGCGATACATGTGGAAGATGTTTGAGCTGTGTAATCGCGTGTACTTCCTCAGCACCACAACACAACCCCTCCTGCTTTTTAATTCATGCAAAATGGAAGCAAAACCTTCTTAGCAATATGCAGATTCTTATGCAAAGCACAGTTACCTATGGTGCACGGACGGCAGCGTTCAGCTTTGATCTGTGTTCCTGACACTCCAACTATAAAGAAGAAAAGAACTTACCAACTGTAAAGGCCCTTAATTGAAGTTAACATAAAAGAAGATACATGGTGTTAATTGGTCTACGCTAAGAATAATTCAGGCCTTAGAGACTACTGTCCCTTTCTGGCCCCCCCTGCCAAAGTGTCAAGATTTACATCTTTAATTCAAGATTTCCCTGTATTATTTACCCCTCGGAATGATAGGAATCGCTTCATTTTAAAGTCTAATAAATACCCGTTTCTTTTCCTAGCCAATTTCCTCCAGTGGGTAGAGGTGCATCGTGCTTGTACTTTCATACGTCTATGAAAAAAACCCTTCGTTTCAAATGCAGTCCTGCTATACGAGAAGCCTTTAATTCAACATGCAGATAAACAGTAACTTGCGTTTAAAAATAAAAAACACTTAGATTAAAGATCGAAACGAATCTCTGAAAAATAAATCAGCACCCTTTTAAACATTTCATTTTAAAACATTTCATTAGATCTGCAGCAATTCCATACATATCCAAACAATGCTTAAGGCTGGGGGTAAAATCAATGCAAATCTTGTAATAAATACACTTTGCGAAACAAAAAAAAAAAAAAGAAAAAGAAAAAGTGGTCACAAAATAAGGAGAGCCGAACGACTAACCATATAATGGGCTTTTAGTGTGTTTTTTCCATTTTAGTGCTGCACTGAAAAAAATAAATTCTCTGCTAAGTATGTACGACATTTAAATTCTACTTCAGCAAACCAGAGAGGCCGCTAAGGAAAGGTAAAGCACCGGCTGGGCCGAAACGTGGCTCAGTCAGAAGTAAAGCAATTTCAAGCCCGCACCTCTTGTGTGACCTTTCATTATCCTGGGTTGCTTGCTGGCTCCTCGAGCACAGAACACGTGGCTCCGCACTGAACATGATAGATGGGACAGCGGGGACCGCTGGACAACACAAGCATTTAGGAAGGCAGTGAAACACACATTACCACTAATACCCTACAACACAAGTGCTTATCTCACATGGATAACCGAGCACAAAACACGTCGATCACCCCCCTTCACCCTTCCCCTTAACACACCCCAAACCGAATCCAGTGAAAGTAAGCGCGCCTCAGCCTGAGCCGAGCTCCTCTCCGCCTCTGAGGATTTCTCTGCGGAGATTGAAACATCAGCTCGGATTTGGCGGTGCCTCGTTGAGGCAGCACAATAACATTGATTCAGTAGATTAAGCAACCGTAAACTGTTTATGTAAACACAGATCAAATGTCCTATTCTGCTTTATTCCTCTGTTTTCGATGTTTTAACTGATCATTTTATTTTGAGTTTACAATATTTTTTTTTTTGGCTAAAAGCACACAATTCAGTGTCATAAGTGACTGGATATGAAAACCTGTAGGGACAAATTAATTAAAAAATAGAGAGAATCTAATTAACATTCTGCCATGGCTTAAAAGTTGAATGTTATTAGAGCTGCAGTCATCAGCTTGATGAAAAGAGCAACATGACAGCGAAATCTGAATTCAAAGAGCTGTGGATAATGTACACACAGATCAAAAGAATAAACAGCAGGGAAAAAAAAAATTATGGCAAAGAAGTTTAATTTCCTAGCAAGAACGAAAACAAAAGCTGTAGGAGAATGTGCTCTCACAAACAACAAAGTCGTCGACAACAAGCTCTAATACTGCCAATTAAGAGATGTCACAGTCTGCCACAGGAGAACTTGCTCTCACATGGCCTACATTCACCATATCACCTGCCTGTCTGCCTGAAACACAAAAGCAAACTGCACACAAATATGCTCACAATTTACTTAATGTTAAATATGCACTTAAAGAACAGATGAAGGCTTTTCCCCCCTCTAACCCTCTTTTTAAGTTTGCAGTGCCCCCACAGCTAATCCGATCAGTGTTGCACATGATCGTCAATCCTAGCGGTGTGTACATAAAACATATCAGCATTTGTCCTCACTGTAGCTACATCTGGTTGCCGAAGATGTTGTAATTATTATTCGTCATTATTCATTAGTTCCGGGTGCCGTTGTGTAGCTCACGTGAAATCAAAATGCGCTCCTGGGCTGTGACGAGGCCGTAATGTTCAGGTCATACAGGAGGCCTCTGACCACCAAGGTTCGAGAGATTCTACAGCAGGAATGGAAAGTAACGAAAAGCACTCTCATTACAGTAATTAACTCACAGTAGCATAAATCACGGTGGAAAGAGTCAACCTCTTCCACTTTTACAGCATAAAACATAATAATGCATTTGACCCAGGACAAATGTAAGCCAATTAAAAGACAGTATGTGCAAAATTTCAAGACCCAATCAAAATAAAGCAGTTTCTTTTCAAACATCTGCACTTCAGGTGCCAAATCAGTCAGTAGCAGCAGCAATGTCTAAGACAGATGAAGTATCCCTGGCGCAAGTTATCAGCCATACAAAATGTAAAATATTAATACTTTTACCTTGCTAGTTGAGAGAGCTAGATTAGCCAGATCTTATGATGTTTTACAGTATGAAAGCTCTGTATTAAATTCTTATGATGTCACTTCAATGCTTGATATTGATTGCCTGTTATGTTAAAAATACTGTATGTACAGTATGTGCTGCTACAGCATATAGGTAACAGTCAGGACAATGTTTAAAGGGCTTCTTTGATTGATATGTAGAAGGTGAATTATTACTACAGTGGAAGTGTTTTTAAGTCCACGTGTTTGCACTCTTTTCAACACTGATCTTGAGGACCTAAAAAGTTCTATAACTAACCCTAATTAATAACTACAGAATTCCAAAATGGGCTTTGGATTCATGCTAACAAGCACTGCACGAATAGCGATCATTATGAAAAATAACAAAAGTGACACAAGATGTGCAACCGTTATTCCATTTCAACAAATATGGAAGACAATGAGATCAGTCACAGCTCAGTCAATGAAAGATGTGTTTTCTTATATTGGCCTTAAGCTCTGGAATAGTATTCTACATTACATCAGGACTATTTTTATAGCTGTTTTTTTTTTTTTTTTCAATTGGGATTAAAAATGCATATTTTAAAGTGGGTTAATCTTAATCTTGGGACTTATTTTGTTAAATAAACTTTTCTTGATTTGAACATACTAGATCTATAAAAAAACCTCTACTGCTACGACTATGACTACTATTACTACTACTGTTACTAATACCCCAAAATGAAAAAAGAGGATGCAAGAGGGTTGCCAATCTGTGAAACCTGCAATTGAAAGGCAAGATTTGGTACTGAAAGCTCCACTGAATTCTAATGAAAATATTCCTCTGATGGACATGTGCATGCCTACTAAAAAGTTATTTTCCAGTGGAAGTCTAAAAGTAACCCCAGTCCTACAACAAGATCAGGGAAGTTAAAAAAAATGTCCTCATTCTCTTCCCCAACCTGTCTTTCTGTCAATTCAAAATAAAGATATTTGGGCTGAACCTGGGCTACATGTCCCAACAGAATCGCATCACAAAGATTATCATCACAGTGAACATTCTCTTCCCAAGTCAAGATGATCTTAAGTTCACAATGCTTTTGGCAAACTGGGGCACTAATTTGTAAAGGAGCATATTAGTTCTGCTTTAATTTGTGGATAATTACATATAAGACCAATAAGTTTAAGGCAGTCTGGTAAAAATGAACTTAGACTGTCACTGAGTGCCACTTAAGAGTTTTGGCTTGACTGTAGAGAAGATCTGCTCATGTCAGTGATCTGTTCAAAAAATCACTGCATTATTTATGATTTGGACAGATGAAGTAGCACTTCACCAGCAAGTCTGAATACTCTGAACAGGAACAGTCAGCAAAATGTACTTCACTTGAATAAGAATAAGCAGTTTTACAGTTACCATTCAAAAGAGTTTACATGTCTCTTTAAAAAAAAAAAAAAGAAAAAAAGGCACAACCATCAATCCAACAATCAGTTGTCTATACTGCTCATCTGCTAACGGTCACAGGGAAGCTGGACCCAATCCAGGCTGAGTTTGGGCAAAAGGTGGGATACACCCTGGGCTGGTGTAAAGGCATAAACATTAAAGGAAAAA
The DNA here is from genome assembly GCA_025674565.1 of Synodontis membranacea. NCBI lineage: Eukaryota > Metazoa > Chordata > Actinopteri > Siluriformes > Mochokidae > Synodontis > Synodontis membranacea. Next base: position 13,338,758 of record JAOVYU010000060.1, on the reverse strand, counting down.
AAAAAAATTCGCTAATAATCCGGTAATCCGCTATCGTTTGGGATTAATCATTAGATTGGTCGAGAAAATGCAACTTTCAGGTTTTGTCAGTTAGTAAACAGCTGTTTTCAGTAGGGCAGAGCTAATCAGACCCCTCACATAGCTTTCAATTCGTCTTTACATTAAGTCATTCCAGTGTAATGAGCACTATTGGAAAACATCTTGTTGTATTTGGGGAGCTGGACAGCGCGTTCCTGTAGACAGGCAAGGAACAAAAACTACAAAGATATTTAAAATAGGTTTCCTGAATTCAAATACTGTGCCTCTAATGGAAATGACTGTTGCTTAGTTTCTGTTGTTTATGGTTGCAGTTAATGTGATGTTTATGGCATTCACAATGAAGCAGAAATGAGGAAGGAGGAGTGGGGTGGGTTAAATATCAGGGCGCATTTTTCCTACCCTCATCACAAGAATGCAAGCAAAAAATTCTACAAATGATTATTATTGTGTGTGTGTGTGAGAGAGAGAGAGAGAGAGAGAGAGAGAGAGAGAGAGGAAAGGTGGGGGAGATTGTTAACAAAAGCAGAATCTCCCAGCTTGCTTTGTGCTGCTCAGCTAATTGTGTAATCGTTAGCATGACTGAGAGAGCTTCTCTCAGGCATGCCAGTGGCTCTGGAGAAGACCAAAGTATAACTGAATTAATCTAATCAGAAAATAATTATGCTCACCCGGACAAGAGCTGGCTTCAATTTATCAAGGTCTCCCAGCCAAGCAGGCAGCACAGAGGGCTTCTCGAGCTGGTGCAGGTCCCAGGCAATCCTGAATGGCATACCAGGCCTGCATGTTGCTGTCTGAGCAATTCTGTTATGTAAAAGTGGGGGAAAAATGGTTCTGTCATCAATCGAGTGTGAACACAGAGTCACGCTCTTTTGCTCATAATCCCACATGTGTGACGCACCTTCAGATTTCCCTCAGACAAAAGGCTGCACAGACATCGCATGGCTCTCAGGTTGTCACTTTACCTAATTAGAGTCAGATATATGGACAACAGTATGGAACTTGGGGAGCACGGTGTCTCCCTCATCTGAACGGAGATCCTTCTGCCCGCGAGCCTGCTGAATCGTGACACGAGTCCCCTGTTAGGAGCTTCCCAAAGCTTGTGCATGTGAATGGATGACATCCCCCCTGTGTCTTGGGTGCACACATTGTGCTTTGGATCTGTGACACCACCATATAGGTACACTTGACAGCTTTCAGATTGGAGCAAAGGAGAAAGAACTTTTTAAGTGAGATGGGTTAGCTGGGTAAATCTATCAAGCGGTCCATCGTGAGAGAGAGGAGGGAGCGGGGGCTTTTGAGGAGCCCTGCTGAGCAGCAAGCTTCCATGCTGTGCACATCCTCAGCTCCCTGACAGTTGTGTTCTGCCTTCACTGTAATAATGAATAAAAAGAAACTCCCTGTAGATTACATATCTTCCATGTTTTGACATTGACCTTAATACATAATTTAACCACAAAGCTTGAATAGTGGGTAACAAGATGAGAAAAGACCAGAGGAAAAGCGGCAAACAGGGGTGATGCTAAGTCACAAATCAGATCGCTGCGATCCACAGCGATCCATGCAGACGCCGCTAGTCAAGAGAAGAGGTGGGAGGAAGCGAGAGGTAGGAAAAAGTGTGTGCGAGTGAGAGAGCAGAGTGATGCTCCAGAGGGCCGGTGGAAAATACGTCTTGAGCCCCTTAAAGAGCTTGGGGAGCTGTTGAACAGCAGGAGCAGTGCTCTTGTTGCCACCTAGTTAATAATAGCTGAGATTTTCTGCTCTGAGCACTGATCTGCTGCTGGCTCCTCTGCTTATACTGAACGACAGAAAGAGACTCCATCATCTCACTGGGTAGAGAATTCCCTGTGCTCCCTCAGTCGTTAGTCTTAATGGTCACATGTTTGTACTGAATATAAACACAAACGAGTTGTGTGTATGTTTTTTTTTTTTTTTTTTTTACTGTAGCATGTGTGTCTGTGTCTGTGTGGTAAGTGATAGCTTTGTCTGAGTCCTGGCTGATGGCCAGTATGTGCTGTGCCTGCAATATATACGACAGGAACGGCGTTAGTGTAAGGGGCCTTCGTGTCAAATATGTGTCATGATGTGGCAATGCACTTAGACATTTGTTCCCTTGTACAGAATAAAACTTACACCATCTAATGATGGCTCATTTATGGTCAAGTAGTTTCTGCACAAAACATATGAGCTTACAATTAATCATATCTCATATTTCATAGTGTCATAAATAAATAACATGGATATATTCCAGATCTGGAATTAATTATTAAGTTATGCAATTAATTAAACCATTGAATTTTAATTAATTGCTATAAAAATAAATATTGGCCTCATGAACAAAATTATGGTTCCAGTTAGTAATTGTACCTGTTCAGTTTTAGATGGACTTGTGCAGATACTTGCATTTTGTTTCATAAGCTTTTTTTTTTTTTACAACTGGCTTACACACAAATATATGATATATGATAACATGCAAGCGATGAGTTCATGGAACCACAACTGACCATGACTAATGATAAGGAATTTTAAAGAGAAGCAAGCGTGCAGTCATCTGAAAAGAGTTGCAAGATGGCCTGAAAGCAGCAGGAACAACAGTTACACGCAGAACAATAAGCAGTGAACTGCACTGCAATCATCTCCTTTCCTACATCGTAAGAAAATCCTATCAGCTCTAAAAGCATTTAGACAACAACTCTTTTGGAACAATATGTTCTAGTTAGATGAAATAAAAAAAAAAAAAGAACTCTTTGGCAATAATGCAGTTCATCATATTTGGAGTTGCACACATAGTCCCAAGAGCAGCATACCCACAGTGAAGTACAGAGGTTAGAGCATCATGATATGGGGCTGCTTCTTTGCAAACCATACTGGAACATTGCATGTCATTGAAGGAAATATGAATGGAGCGATATACCAGGACATACGTGGTGTGGTTATTACATAACAAGACTGAGCAGTCCAGATCAGTACAATCCTTAGACAAAAAGGCAGTCAATTCACTGGAAAACGCATGGGTCTCCGGATGAAGAAAGCTTGACAAAACAACTCCAAGTGCAAGCCCATGTTAATTGTTTTCTGTAATTATGGTGAACTGGGTTCCTGATGGAGTAACAGTGAATCAACACTGTTTCAAAAATATTCTTGAAACTTTGCAAGAAAGGGTCAGAAGAAGGAGGCCACAGCTGTGGGAAAATGGTTTCCTCATTCATCAAGACATGGCACCAGCGCACACAGCGCTCTCAGTGAAGCAATTTTGGGCCTGATTATTTATTCACCTCATCTAGCACCATACAACCCTTTTCTTTGTTGTGCTCTCAAGAAAGCTCATTTTGAGTCTGTTCCAGAAGTGAAGAAAAAACCAACAACAGAGCTTCTGAGACAACTAACAAAAGAAGATCTGCTGCACTGCTTTGATCAGTGGAAGACCAGAATGCAACAGTATGTAGCTGTAGAAGGGGAATATACTAAAGGGGAATGTTATTGAAATCTAATTTTTCCTCATTAAAATCAAATTACTGCATCAGTCTCGTTATTTAACAGTAACAGCACGTATTAGAGAAGAATTGAATCTCACTGGGCAAGAAACGGAATGTACAGAGATGGACAACCCTGAACACACAGCCAAAATAACTTACAGTAAAAAGGCATTTCAAGGCCTAGCCACCTCCAGACTTCAATATCTATGGAGAATAATGAAATTGTGACCCTCATAGCCTTGATGAATTGAAGATGATTTGCCATGAGGAACCACAATGCTACAAAAAAAAAAAAAGAAAATTCTTTTTGCAATTACTTCATACTGTAGATGACTGCTAACATCAGTTTTGTAATATTGCAATAATGATGTTAATTATTTTCTTTCCCTATCCAATTTTATTTTTTAAACATTTCAACATTTTCAAACATTTCTTATGCTTATGGAGACTTACTTTTTTTGTTCACTTGTATGTATAAGTACAAAGTCAAAAGATATTGTGAGTGTGAAGTGGCTATATGCACTGATTTATTAAATAACAAAAACAAAACTGTTGCCCTCCCTGTAGGAAAATATCTGCACCCAGACACTCTGGTCTCAGACACACTTTATGTGATATTTGACAGTAATGTGCATACAGTATAGTGCATTTTTTAAGCTCAAATCTATGAAATCTTCGGCTGACCTTTATCACACTTGGCATCTGTCTTACACACAATATTCACACACCATAAACTATCACATGCAGCTAAATCTCATGCATCTTGGTCTGATTTTTTCCCAAACTTGGAAAGCATGTAGCCACAAATCTGCTGGAATGGATTTAGTTAGAATAATAAACCCAATAAACCAAGTGCCATTCGAAATGGGGGCCTTACACAATACAATACAATACAATACAATACA
>JAOVYU010000060.1:13305171-13315892 GCA_025674565.1 Synodontis membranacea | reverse complement strand
AATATTACCACTTTTTATTTTGTAATGCATTACATTACCGCGTTACAGCAAAAAGTAATGCATTACAGTAATTCGTTGTAATGCGTTACTCCCAACACTGTTTATAATGAGACTAAATTACACACAGGTGAACTCAATTATCTAATTAGGTGACTTCTGAAGTATCTCACCAGTAGTAACAGACATTTTGTTTTGTAGAAAGTGAAAAACACTTTAATCGATTTGAGCTTTTTCTTATCATGTCAGCTTTTGATATTCCATCTGTTGTTTCTGTGATTACTGGAACAATGTATTATAGAAGGATATATTTCATTTTTATTCTTCAACTCAAGGTCAGTAAAGGTACCTTATATTCAATTCAATTCAATTTTATTTGCATAGCACTTTTAACAGTGGACATTGTCACATTGTATATGACTAGGGGAAATACATTTCCAAAAAGTATAATTTTTTACATAAAAATGTAAGAAAAACACTTGAACATAAATTTAAAGGAAGATTTATTTATTCACAAAATTCAAAATTCAAACCCATGAGGTTCTACAAGGCCATTTTGGATGTCCATTGAAGTTAGCAAATATGGCGTCTTGCCCTGTAAGGCATACATACCAATAACGATTAGCATGGTGGTCTATAAACTAATGTGAAATCCACAAAAAAAAAAGAAAGAAAAAAGAAAAAGAAAAGAAATGACACAACAAATACACAGAGGCAGAGGAGCAAATGGCAGTGGTCTGTGCACCAGACCTCCATCACAGATCCCTTTCTCATTTTAAGCAAGTTGAAAGGATCAGGTAATTGAAAAAGAAGACAATCCTGGCAGCTTGCTCTCTGCAGATGCTGATGAAAAGGAAGGTAGCAGAGGTATTAAAGTATTACACTTTGGGGCCATTTCTTTATATTTCGTTCACTTGGGACATGGGTATGTGGGGGAAAAATGGGTTTTTAATGACAACACCTGAAAAGTGTTTTCCATCCAGCCCATGCATCATTGTCAGCTATGAAGATTAAACCGTATTGTTTCCTTTTGGAGGGCTGACAGAGAAGTGGAGAGGAGGGAGCCAGCCAAATGCAAAGCTCAGCTCAAGATTAAATCACCCCCCCCCCCAAAAAAAAATCATAATAAAAAAACGACAAAAAACCACATGAAACATAAAATGTAAATGTCTTTATGACCCCCATTGCAGGCCTACACCACAGCTGATGTGATTTTCTGTTTTTGAAGTTATCTGCAAAAAAAAAACTTTACTTCCTGTTATGTTATAGGACCTATAAACAATCTTTCCCTCAGCAGCTGCTCCTGTATTCTCTCTATTGAACGAGATAAAAAAAAAACCCTCTGTAGCTTGTCATGTGACTGTGAACCCAGAAAACACAAACTGTCCTAAAGACTGTCCCGTGCTGTGAAACATACTGTTATAGAAAAAATGTTGACACCTGTGACTACTTTCATAAATATTACCTAAACTTACAGTAAGTTTTACCATATCAATGTATCAGTGATACATTTTGTGCTGTTATGTAACATGTTTATTTATTTATTTATTTAAAATCCTGTTTGTTATTAGCATCAAATTATGTAGAGCATTTGCAATTCAATTCAGTGTGAATGAGCTGTTATGATAGACATGATAACATAGACCTGTGATTTAAAGTACAGCCATCACTACTGTCAGACCTGTGCGGGTATAGGGAATTAATAAATACCAATCAGAATTGAGAATTCAACAGTGCTGTGGTATAAAGTGCAGATCTGCACATCTGTCCAGCCCTAGTACATAGCATTGCACATAGTATAATGACATTTGCATTGCATCAATCATCACATCACACAATATCATTCTATTCCTTAACAGCATAATTCATATTCAAATTTTAAAATGCTGAAGTGGATATTTTTACTGTGATCTGATGTAAAAAAAAAAAAAAAGAAAAAGAAAAGAAAGAAAACAAAAATTATATTACACATTATCTATACATCTTCCACCTTTTTGCTTTATATCCCAAGGTGCATCACATCTTTTGATTACACACCTGTCCATTATTAATAGATTTATGATTTATAGGCAGAAGTTCTATAGCCTCAGAACAGTCTGATACACAATTATCCAAAACCCACCCTATATGAATGCCATTTTTCCTGCTGATCTCTCCCTATAAACGACAAGGCCATTTGTCTCCTTTTTCCCCAGTGTGAGCAGTAATAAGCCATCTGGTGCATCCAAACATGAAGGATTAAAATGATATACAGTATGAAAGCTTTCTATTCAATTGCTAATGTCCAAGATTTGGGATCCAGAGGCCAAAACTGTCTTTTTTTTTTTCTTTTTTTTTTTTCAAAGAAACAGAGAGAGGAAAAGACAGAGAGAGAGAGAGAGAGAGAGAGAGAGAGAGAGAGAGAGAGAGGCAGAGGAGAGAAAGGGGTAATTATAAGATTTCCTTGCTGAGATGTTCCATCTCTGGTTCATGCTGCATACAACTGGAGAAACTCATTTACAGAGATAGAACAATGTCTACCAAATGTCTTATTGGCTAATCCCCCCTCAGCTCTTTGTATTCATTGTTGACTGCTTGTATGAGCCTTGGGAGTGGGCAGACTCTGGGCCATGGTGGGTCAACATCAAGCCCCGTGCCATGAGTTCCATGGATTCCCCGTGTAATTATTTCACTTTCCAGCACTAAATCATAATGTGGGCTTCTGAGGGAGAGGGTATAAATAAATGGGGGTATTTGAAAGACCCAAAAGACACAGAGAGAGAGAGAGAGAGTGAGAGCAGGACACACTAGATTTTGATCTCTATCTAAGCTGTGGATAATGGTGGGGTTAAATTGGCCAGCTGTGCTGTCTGACTGGCTATCATTGCAGTAAGCACAATGATTATACCATCTCTTGCTGAGGGACAGTTAACTAGGTCTGGGCCACAAGCATGAATAATATCACCACTGGAAGAGGATAAATGTAAATGTACATACAGTATTTTGACAAAATATACTGACAGTGAACTTTAAAATTCAGAGGCAAGCAGAAGTAAGAATAATGAATGAACTGTGTCAAAATATCTTTCAATAATTGCCATCTTTTCATTGGCATCAATTTTAACTAACATTTTGTTGGTACAGTCCTACGAAAAACATTATGCACTAATAATATTAATAGGTAAGATTATATGACTTAAAGGGTGCCAGGAGCAGGATGTCCATTCTGTAGGATCACAAAGGTCAATAGGTTTCATTTGCACATTGTACTGCACTGTACAATACTCACTTGAATCTTACCTTGTCCTAAATATTCAGTTACAGGTGGAGACAGAAATGTGCTGACTGAATGACTGCTCTAATGACATACTGATTTAATAGAGGTGACAATAGTGTTTTGAAACCTGTCTAATGTAATTAATCTGCTTTGCTTCAGGCTTCACATGTAATAATCGAATGAGCCAAGCTCTTGAACTCAATCAGAGAGGCTCTTGGTATTCCCTAATAATTTTAAAAGTTAAACTACAGCAGGAACCACTGCCTCCTGGTGGACCCAAAGTGTATGGTGTTAGTGTGGCAGCTCACATTTTCTCTTGCATAACTAAAATCGACTGATGTAAGCTAGAAGGATAAGGCCAATAAAAATTCATCCAAAGATTTGTTATATTACAAAGTGTACTGTAACTCTAAAATGCACCATACAGTTTTCATAATGTGAACCTGAAACACTGAGGAGGGTAAATTATGTGAAATTATATTATTACATTTCCAATATTCTAATATGCTAATAATAATAATGTTGTGTTCAGTTATTTCAAATAGATGAAATGTCCCATTTCTTCCACCATTTGAATATTATTATAGGAACATATAGCCTTGTTTAATCCAGAAAAATATGCATTGAAAAAAAATTGTAAATCCTGTTTTAAGTTTGTGATTACATGTTCCATATTAGGGCCTTATTTTGGCCTAGGACTTATTTTTTTATTTTATTTTTTTTGCAAAACACTCCAAAAGCACATAATTTCCAGCAACGTTCCTCTAGAGTGAAATGTGTATGTGTAAAGTGTTCTTGTTAGGGAGAATAGATAAGATGTGGGATGTGATTACCTTTATCACTGACCCTTTAAAGCTGGTTAACTGCAGAACCACATGACCTCTCACCTGCCAACTTGCGTGCTAAATCAGAGTTTGTCACAGGCATAATGAACGCACATGAAGAAAGGAAAAAGCTAAATTTGTTCGAAGGAAAGTAATGAATTCTGGAAGTTTCCACTTTTTAAATTTTTCATTGAGATCAAAGCCTTGTTTCAGCACTAATTAACAAAACTAATGCAGATTCCAGGCCTTCTGGCACTGGATAAGGCCTTGGAGGAATAGAGCTGGAAATTTTCTGGAGATTTAAATAATTAATATGACACCTTGAGCTGCACAAAGACAGAAGAGTCCCGTGTTCAAGTTTAGAACAATGTCATTGCCAAGTGTAATGCCATTTGTTCTGATGAAAATGAGCTGGGTGGACTGCCATAAGTTCATTGTCTGCCATTCTGGCGGATCAGCGAATTGTTGAGACCTTTGTTATGTTAAGAAGGGCCTTTCAGGGGAACTTTGTAAACCAGCCTCAGGTCCATCCCTGGACGGGGGAGCTGGGAAAGCTGGGCTACTTAGGGAGTTTGCGCTTGGTCATTTTATGGTTTCTAATCTCCTTAATCCCCGTTAGAAGGGGGCTTGTGAGAGACAAATCTGCTCCCCAAGGTCCTTAGGATTCAAACGCTGTGCTTGAGAAACTGTGTCATTTGATAACAACAATGGCAGTGGATAGGGAGAAGGAGAAAGAAGTCAAGCTGCTCAATAACCACTCGTTTTTCTCGTTTGTAATCATTATTTTGGCCATGATTTTTTTTTTTAATCTATATTTCACAACAAGCCATAAATTTGAGAAAGTATAGGTGTGATAACCTGATATGTGCACAGACCCATACATATGGTCTGCCCTTTATGCTAATGGCCCTTATGTTCATCTGTGGCCAGTTGAGCCCTGAAACACTTTCTCCCAGTGCAGACGGCATGGGTGCTAAGACCGGACCTAATCCACCCGCTCCCATTGAAGTGAATGCACCTCCAGTCACAATCTTCAGTGAGCTCACTTTATTATCACTCAATTAATACTGAATATGAAACAGCAGACCAGACATGTCTGAAACCACCAGTTTACCATCCAAAGACCAAATCCAACAGGGAATAAGAGGTCACTCTAAAACAGGCAAATACAGAATGATCTGGGTTAAATGAGATTTTGATTGCAACGTTTCTCAAGCTTAATAAACAATTTTTAGCTTTTAATGCACAAGCTAGTTTAACGCACAGTTTATAGATAGCCAAGCTATAAAAAACGTTTAGAAAAAGAGAAAACAAAAAAAGTAGGCCTGATTCCTTTATAAGCTGTTTTGGGGGAAAATGTAGCATAATTTAAACTAATGGCAAATGTCTCTCCTGTTATCTTAAGGAACTAGGACATGTAGCGGTTAGCTGGAAAAGAAGCATAGCCGTTTGAGACACAGACTGGAAGACCTACATGATTTCATAGCCCCATTCTTTACTTAGGGATGACGGGAGAATGTCTAAAATGAAAAATAAGAGAATGGTTTAAGCAGCAGTAAAAAAAAAAAGAAAAATATTCACTTCCACATGGGGAATATATAGGGAATTCATAGGACTGGGGAAAAGTTTGTGAGATGTCTTCTTTCACTCTTGTCTGATGTGCATATAGCATCCAGCAAACAACTTTGAAGGTTAAAAACAACAATCAGCAGTATAGTCAGTGGCAGTGATAGTGGTTTGATATTCCTGAGATACTCGGGTAAATCTCTGCCATTCATTGGAACGATGAGAAAAAGACTGAGCCTCAAGAGCAAACAGAGCTAAGTAAAATTTCAAAGTGACATAAAAATTGTTACTCTCTTCTTGCCATATACATAATATATGCTATGCTAAGTGCTGCAGTGGGAGTTGCAATAAACCATTTCCCTTTGTCAAAAAAAAAAAAAAAAAAAAAAAATCATAATTTCAGAGGAAAGCTTATCTGTGATTTATGATTGAAAGTAGCAATTTTCAATTTCAACCATAGAAACAATCAAAAGACTACCAAAGTAAAGACTCGGAAAATGAATAGATCATGTACAGTAGATTATGTACAGTTTCAAGAGCTCAAATGTTGCTGTAGTTGAGAGTGATCTTTGTGTTGACAACTAGCTTACTGCAGTAAAATGCTTAGGGTACAAAAGTATCATTTCATCCCTTTCAGAAGCTAAAGGTAATTTCGGAAGATGCTTTGACTCACTTTGGGAAAAATATGAGGGGGGGGGGGAGGAAGGAACAACCTTGAAGCTTATTATCACATAATTCAACAGAACGGTTAAACAACAACAACAACAACAAAACAACAAGATTTAAAGAGAACTATAAAGATTTGATTGAAAGATATACTAGGATGGCGAGGCAACAAATGAACAAATGGGCTTGCTTTGAAAGCAAACCTTAGAAATCCAGTTCATTCCTCCTGGGCCCCCTCCTTTCTCCAGTCTGTCAGGCCTGTGTGTCCTCCAGGGTGAGGCTGTAATCATGGCTGTGCCTGTAAGCTCCCAGCACATTCTCATTCAGGCCCCTGCAGCAGGGGGTCAGGCCCAGTGATCCTCTGGGCGATGAATTTATTCACTTAATCTGGGGTACACCTGTAGGTCACGCCAGGGGAATGCTAATCACTCTGAAGGGAGGGCTGTCCTGCCCTAATCGTGGTGATCTGCATCTGAGACCCATTCCCCAGGGTCTGGAGGAGGCTGGGGGGACCTGCCAGTGACAATGCTGTCAACAGGGAGGCCAGGTAACTGGTGGCTGCTGCCGCGTGTCTTTGGTGTCTAATGGGAGATAAGGTCCAGCCATTTCTTGATCGTTTTAGCATCAGAGACTGCTCAGATCTCAGACAGAATAATTTGTTCCCAATTTTCATGGTCAGATGTTTGGGGGACGGCTTGTTGGAGCAGGTGGCTCTCAGCCCTGTTGCCAGATGCAGATCTGCCTGGCTGGGGGACTCGTTCTCTGTCTTCAGACCTAGTGCCACTGCTGTTGCATCCTCTGCTGCTTTTTCAAGCCATCTACTTCCATCACATCTCTCACTTTTTTCTTTCTTTCTTTCTTTTTTTTTTTTTTTTTTTTTCTAAAATAGGAATTCAAATTACCACTGTTTAGGACTTTGGCAACCATCCTGAGATCTCTCACTGCTAAATATGCATGAGAAACTCATGATGAAGACAAAGAAGATTCGCTTGAATTTTATTTGCAAAAGTAATTCATTTTACACAGATCCTTTACTCTCAGTCTGTCTGGATAATCCAATTACAAATGCACTCTCTGATGTTTGATGATTAACAGGGAAAATTTTATCCTGTCACAATTTGATCTTGAGGTTGGCTCAAGAAACTCTATAAAAGAATAAATTATCGTGACAGCTCGACTTCATGCTAACAAAGTATTTTATTCCTTGCGTATTTGAATTAAATCTAAAGAGTACCTCCAATTTTGATCAGACTTCCTATCTCAGACAGGCACAAATGGTTTTAGCACAGCCCATATGACAGCAAACCCATAAAACCTCAACAAGGTGCCTAATAACTTGAGAACCAAAACCAAATGACTACAGTATATGGCAGAAGAACAAACATTCTCTCTTGAGCCTGAGGTCCCACGTTTCATCTGTCAAGCATGTTTTAATAATTAATCTGTTTAATATACACTCAGCATCTGCTGGAGACAACTTGGAGCCTTTCACTCAAATTGACTCCCACAGAGGCCACAATGCTTTAAAGTGTTCAGGTTGAATTCCACAAACCAGGATCCATTTCCTGATATGTTTTTCACTAGCTCGTTGAATCTCTACTCTGAAAGACACAAATATGAAATTTTCCCCAGTGTGCATTGTGTGAACCAAATGGAGCGAGTGTAAATTAAATACGTTTCTTTCCCTGCAGCACAGAAATGATGTGAGATTAAGCCCATGAATATATACATGGGCCAGTGGTGACCTGTCTGGAGATGGCTGATTTCCCAGTGGGCCTGCTTGACATGGTGGGGCTTAGGGCCTGACGGAGGTGAGGAAATCCTACCGCAGGTCCAAATTGAACTTAATCTCATCCTTCATTGTGCTACAGATGACATGAAATTGCACAACAACCTTAATCGACAAGGAGCCACACTTCTTTGGCAGCACTTTTCCAATGAATAACAGGGGCTTTCCCATTCTCGCATCTCCTATATGCATGCTAGGAGCTGGATGATTAGGACAGTAATTTTTCTCTCTGGAAACCTTTAATAATGTCTTCTTGAACAATCAGCGGGTTAATGTGGTCAGGGGCAGACCAATCATAAACCAATAAGGCTCATCCGGTTGTTGGTCCCAGACTAATCCACGCAGATCCATTTCCAGCACTCATGAGCGGAGGCAGCCTTCCACTGGAGCGCGTCTCCACCGTCAGGAGGAAAGATTCAATCAGTCCCCCGGGGTTGATTACAACCCTCTCCATGTTTGGGCTCCCTGCTAACAGGTGCTTCTTATTACACTGATAGGAAGCCGTCACTGAAGTGGTCATTAGCCATGTGACTGACACAGGCCTCGCTGAGCTGGCAGGGCTGGAGAACCTCTGTGATTGGATGCCCACAGGCGTCCGTCATGGACATCAGTTTCACTGTGTGTCCTGCCTCTCAAAAGCATGGCCAGAATCAAACCAGCCCTGCTCACCAAAAGAAGCTATTTTCATCACAAGCAAAGAATCTCAGCCGGGCTAGGCTAGTTCCTCCATATTGTACATACCATATTGTATTAAACTTAATGTGAATTGTGATAATGTTGCTGTTAAAACAAGCTGTGGAACTGGAAATTATACATTTAAAAAAACGAACAAACAAATAGGTTTCCAGTGAACATGACTGTCTACAGTACATACTTTATTTAATGTAAGATACCCTTAATTTCCTCACTCTGGTCTTCTTGTCACATATTCACTTCGGAAGTCATTTTAACCACACACAAGAATAAACAAAATTTAGATCTCTCTGTTGCCATTCAGGAGTTTAAAAGTTCATATTGAGTGTGTTATGTAAGAAAACAATGTTGTTAAAATGCCCAGTGAACAATATCTGGGGCGTGACAGTCTCAAAGCATTGCTGATATTCTTGGAATCTAGGCACAATTACGCTAGCTGTTCTACAGCCGAGTGTGTAGAGGGAATGTTGTCATTATGGGTGGTAATTATGGGTTCACTTACCGCTGTGCATCTTTTTGGGAAAGAAATAAGTCTATTGTTACCAACAATGAGCTGGCCGCTACAAGGTTGTCAAGTCTAAAAAATAATTAGGCATCAAAATGAGGCTCTTTTTTAATTCATGTCATGAAACTCTAGAGTTAATACCCGCATCATGAATTTTCATTGCATCATTACATGGGCACATGTAGACGAAGACAAACAGGCCAACATGGCTGTACAGCTCACGTCGTCATCTGTATGTGGTGTGCTGCAGCAGCGTATACCTTAATGCCACCTACCACTCAGCTGGAGCCCTATTTTCTGTTTAACTAGGTATTTTGAAAGTCCTTTTTTTGTGATGAACATGCTTGATATAATTTTACATCACAGAATATCAAGAAGGATGCTTTTAAAGAACTAACATTAAAGACTCTGGAACTAATGTTAAGTATAACCAGAGGAATAAAAAGTTAAATCTGCCAAAAAAAAAAAAAAAAAAAAAAAAACCCCAAAGCTTACAGGCAATGCTGAATAATACTGCATGGCCCGTACAGCTTATTATACACACACTTGAGTTTCATTGCCATTTCATGGTGCGTTTGTAGCAATTTACCACAAACTTTAATGTGCAGTAGTAAGAAACTGGCATTGGTGTTAATACTTTATAGCCTTTTTCCTTCAAGCAGTCAGGACCTCACCTCTGTTGACCTTAGCATTCTTTGCAGCAAAGTGTTTGATATTAAAGCAGATTGCTTTCATACCTACCTAAGTAATATCATATGCTTCACATCAGAGTATGCTCTAGCTAGCTGAATTAAACTGTACAGCAACTCCTGACTTGTCATGGCACGCACGTCTGTGGGATACACACTTGCACTACTCACTCAGGCTGTCTTTCCCAACAAACAAAGAGCTGTGTCTGGAGTAAGAATTTTGAGAAAGTACTATTTGCAGATTTTCACATTTCTGCCTGACTTTGAAGTGCGTATTATTACATTTTATACTTAAATAAGTTGGTGAGGGAGAATTTGTACATTAAATACATGGAAGAATTTGTACATTAAACACTTGGTAGTGCTACCCTACTCCACTAAAGAGTGGCTCTGTGAGAACATTTCCCACATTCATAACCACACTGCTGGTTTTATCACTCTGTTAAAGGGTTTTAAAGGTGCAGTGAACATGGTCAATTACCCAGGGCTCCTGTGGGCATAATGGGGAGGGCATACATCAGCTGGGCCTGATTTATTTCACTGTCCCAGTGAAACCCCAGTGAAATTAGCAGCACCCCTCTGCTCACACTCCTGGGTCACTGACTAATGCTACTTTCCGTTTGGATAGGTGCCCTTAAATTTACTGTGCAGTGACATTGTTATAGTATTAACACACATGATATTTTTTTTTCTAAGGAGAAGTAACATTCAGCACGGTGTTCTTGTACTATATATA
>JAOVYU010000060.1:13221700-13258126 GCA_025674565.1 Synodontis membranacea | reverse complement strand
AGTGTGGTGGCAATTTGATAAATTGAGACACAAATGTCAGTATGCAGCATGTC
Source organism: Synodontis membranacea (assembly GCA_025674565.1). Classification (NCBI taxonomy): domain Eukaryota; kingdom Metazoa; phylum Chordata; class Actinopteri; order Siluriformes; family Mochokidae; genus Synodontis; species Synodontis membranacea. Next base: position 13,258,073 of record JAOVYU010000060.1, on the reverse strand, counting down.
TCCCCGTGCTCCATGCTCAAATGTTTGGTGCCTGGCAAGGAACTAACATCTGGGACATCACTGGTTGTGTATTTCACATCCTGGCTACAGCCAAATTGATCTGATTTACACGGGTATGGAGCACATTAATAATGATGACATACATAGGCCGACCACTTTATTAATAACATCATACTAATAGTGGGTAGGACTCTCAGAACATAAAATTCTTCACAGCATGGATTCTACAATGTGTTGGAAACAATCCTTTTCTATTGTGGTCTGCTTTGACTTGATTATATGATGTAATTGCTGCAGTTCTGACAAGTGCACTTTCATGCTGTGAATCTCCCATTCTACCACATCCCATAGATAACTTGGGAGGCCACTGACATATACTGAATTCATTGTCGCGTTCATGGAACCAGTTTATGATGGCTTGGGCTTGTGCCAGAAGTAGCCATTACAAGATGGGTAAATTGTATGCATATGGTCAGCAACAAAAATACTCAGATCCGCCGTGCACCAAGAACACATTACCCATACCATTACACCACCAGCAGCAGCCACGTCTGTTGACAGCAAGCAGTTCGGGACTTGGATCCATGGTGTTGATGCAAATTCTGCATATCACAGCAGAATTTGTGATTATTGAGATTATATAATTTTTCAACTTCAGCTGTTCAAGTTTGGGTAAGCCTGTGCCCACAGTAGCCTCGGATTTCTGTTCTTGACTGACAGATGTGGTCTTCTGATGCTGTAGCCCATTCGCCTCAAGGTTTATCAGAAGATTGTTGCCTTCTGAGATGCTTTCCCTCTCACCATGGTTGTAAAGAGTGGTAATTTTAGTTACTGTAGTCTTCCTGCCAGCTTAAAACAGTCTGGCCATTCACCTCTGACCTCTCTCATCAACAAGGGCTTTCTGCATAAAGAACCGCTGCTCACTGACTGTTTTTTGTTTGTTTTTTTTGCAGTATTTGACTATTTGGATTATGGCTGGAACACAAATAGAATTTCACTACAAACACCTCCAACCCCCATCATTTTAGAAGCACTATAAATAAAAATGGTATTTGTAACCTAATTAAATTATGCTCAAAATTTTGGTCAGACTGTCAGTACTTTTGCTGCATGAGCCATACCCAAAATTATATGGGTGAGCCTTCAGGGGAGCCTCAGGAGCTTTCATCTTACTTTATTTCCTGGCTCATACAGGAGACTTTAGCACAAATGCAGTTCACATGATTTAAATGTGTGCAGAGAGACAAAACCGGTTTTTAAGCAGGTTATCTTTTGTATAGCAAAGAGCAGAATGTGGGAGTTGTACAAGTTAGAAAGGGAAAGGAAGACAATAATGATTATGGGCTATGGAGATGTTCAAGACAATGAGATTCCACCAGTCGTTATCAACCTGATGCCATAAGTGATCCAACTGATTTGGTTAGATGTGAAGGTGACGTGACAAGGTAACTCATTCAGAGTAATTTGGAAAAGAATAAAGTAAGATATCACAGAGGCTTCATAAAGATATCCAGCTTTCATCAGTAATAAGGCTTCATGCATCAGCACAAGCCTTCATACATCCTCCAATCGTGACCAATAAACCTTAAATATTCACCGTCACAGTCCATAAAGCTTCAGTAAATGGAGGATCTCCCAGACTAACCAGTTTTATTTATTAATGTCAAATTTTTTCATCCAGTCTGGTCCAACAGCAAAGTAGCATATTATGCAGAATATCTGTCAGTGATAATGTCCTGTGTAATATTTTTTTTCAAACCAGAAAGTTCAACATAGTCACACACAGTCATAAAGCACCTGTTCTTTGCCTTCAGGTCAAAAAACTTTCTCTATCAAAATTTGCTAATCCGATAATATCCACGATGACCTGTACGACAATAACCACTCGCACAGGCCAGTCACCAGTGAGAGTCCCACGGAAAGACATACAGATCTTCTGAGTTCAGACATTTCTCAAAGCCAAGTAATGCAGCCTAACTAAGCTCTCCTTTGTAGCAATCAGGCACCACTGCTCGGCTCTGGTCCTGTGCACCACTCCGCTCTGTCAGGGATTTTCCATCAGCCTTGTTGGGTCATTTTATTCATTGTTTCCCTGATGTAGTGATTGATGTTCTGCACTCTTAATCTGTGTGAATGATAACTGCTGGTGTGTGTATTGTGTGCGAGTGTGACACTGGCCGCGTGGCCAGGGCCACTGCTGACTGCTCACTCCCTCTGCCTCATTTACATTTCAATCTCAGCCTCATGAATGTGAAGTCTCTGGTTCAAAATTAATAACACTGTGAGTGGGAGGTGGGCAGCAGAAAGAGGAGGGAGCAAGCATGCAGAGCAGGTCCTGCTTTCTTCCTCCTTTTGTTCTTCGCCAAAAGTGCCCCTACTTTTATTTCCCCTCTTCAGGCTTTCTGCAAGTCCCCAATGAATGGCATTACAGGCAATGGCATATCTGGAGTGACACAAATTTATTTCAGTTGCACCACCATAGTATATTTTCATAGAACCAGAGGCGATTTGTCTGGGGACAATTTAGTTTCCAAAAAGGATTTAAATGGTTTCTGTGGAGATAGTAGGGAGAAATTTAATTTGTTTCTCATTTACTACAGCAGGTATGAAAAGGAGAAAAATTGGATGGCTGATGGGCTAAAAATTGGTGCTGTCCCTCTGCTGTATCCCCTAAAGGACTGGGATTCTTGAATAATATAGATTGAGTTCGACCCCCACCCACCGAAGCTGCCACACATCCCACTCCCCCATTCAACCCCCCTCCCGAGCTGTTTCCAGCCCTCTGAGACTGGTAACCTTAAACCAACTTAAAGAGTAACCTTTGGGGAGACTGCCAATCACTCCAAAAACAATGTTTCCATCGATCTGGCTGTCCCTGTGATTTATGGCTTCATTTTACAGTAATTGAGAATTAGAGGGAAGATTAGCAAGGCTCAACACTTCAGCTTGATATGCACTCTGAGCACTGTAATTTGTCACATCGGGATGTTAGACACTTTCTTACTCACAAAAGGGAGGTGGGAGAGGGGGTTCCCTTCTAATTGAATTTCCAGATAACACTGGAATTAATTTGACACTGTCGAAATTTGAATACAGCCCCCGTGCCTTCTTATTGTGAGGCGTAGAGGCCCTGTCGCACACTGCTGGGCTGGCAGACAATATTGATCCAAATCACTTTGAGTTGAGGCCAACTGAAGTATGGAATCACTAAATCTTATTTACACTCATATTGGAGCAGTTCATCTGAAGCTATCCAGTGAAGATAAAGAATATTACCTTTCATTTTGTTTGACTGCGCCCAGATGAAGTTTGGAGTATTTCCGACTGGGGACAAACATAGCGAATGCCTGGAGTCAACAGTAGCGATTGAATTAGCTGCCAACTTTAGAGGTCCATTGTCTGGGTAATTTGTCGTCTAAGTGGCACAATGAAAGCACTCCCCACTACTTTCTGAGCTCCAACTGTTGTGCTATCCATAGCCCAAAGACAATTCACCACTAGTCTATGCAATGCATACAACAAAGGTCTTTGTAAATTAGAAAGCTTCTCCTTCAATCTGTCAATTCATCAAAGCAAATTATACACGTGACCAAAATTAAAATAATCTTTCTTGCTCACTGGATAACACATGTACTATAGCACAAATAAAATTGTTTGTGTTTAAAGTACAAGTGCTCCTTATATTACATATACATCATTTTTTTGTGGAGATATAATAGGGGTAACTCATTCATTATACTGCAACTGTGAACGGTGATAGTCCTTAAATTTCCGTAGAGTATTAAAATCAGCATGGGTTTCTGTCCCAGTTGTGCGCCATTGAGGTTAAGTGCTATTTTCAGTGGGTTGAGTTAGTGCAGGAGCTCTTTAGCGGGCTAAGAGATGCATTTATCTGCTTAATGAACTTTGGGCTCTAACTTAATCCAGCTAATGCCTGTGTGAGTCAATTAGCAGCAGCGGATGTGCTGCGCTATTTATGAGCCAAAGCGCAGTCTAGTTCTCCTCGGTATAGTGCTGCGTGTGCTGTGGTCCTTTCTTTTTGCAGTTGCTCTCATCTTTCCTATGCAGAATGAAGAGCTGAACTCAAGAAAATAAAATCACCTGCTCCCATCTTAAAATGAAAGATGCAACCTTTTTTTTGAAGTTTGCCATGATTAATTGACAGCTCTCTCTCTCCCTCTCCCTTCAGTTATTTTGGTGACATATTACGCATGAATGTGAATAACACTGCGAAGACAGGCAATGCAAGACCTATGGAAAGTTCCAAATAAGCGTTACGTTCAAATTGTTACATTAGCATATGTAAAATCCACAAATGTAATCATGAGCCCCAGCACCACTGACTGTAGTAACCACTTGTCCCTAGTGGCTCTCTGGAGACTCTGACATCGAGTAATTGAGCGTGACACAGTCTTGTAACACACCGCAAATGAGACATGTGTCTGAACATCGAACAGGTTCTAGAGGTGCGTGTATGTGTCTAACCCCTCATTTTCCATTCAGAGCAAGGTGCTCATGGGTCCAGAGAAAGCTGAGAGAGAGAGAGAGAGAGAGAGAGAGAGAGAGAGAGAGAGAGAGAGAAAGAGAACAGCAGGGAGAAAAAGGGGAGGGAGGTAACTGAGAGCCTGACATAGATGAGTAGACAGGCCTGAATGGTCCATCAATAGATCCATCACACTGCTAATTTGGAGCACATTTTGCATACGTCAATTAAGAGCGTGCTGTATGTGTACTTTCCTGAACTCAGAGTAAATAAATAAAAGCCACACTGGTGTTGCCACCGACCCGTGTGACCCCTAAAGCAGATGTGGATTCTGTACTATGCTGCACAGAAGCTCAAAAACACCCCAGCACATTTAACTTTTTCAATTTCACATATTTTCGTCATATATTTTTTTTACACACGTTTTTGTGTGAAGAAATTTTATATCAACATTTAATAACATTTACTATCGACACAGCTTTAGCATTGTGAGGCAATGGAACATATATTAACTATTAATTATGTATGAAAAATATCAATTATATTAACTATGTTTAGAAAAAGATATTTAAAAATATTTCATCATGAAATGTTTTCAGAATCAAATCTTCTTTTCACCAGGCAAATAAACTTCAAGGCAAGTACATTTTAACTAGCCCCTTAAAATTCATAATGACCACTAATATATTATGCTCGGTTTACAGCTTCACATCAAAGTATCCTGGCATGAGTTTCTGCATTGTAAGGTATGTAAGAATCATGCAAATTCATGATCTGGAGTAAATCTATAAGGCAATTTATTCTCTTGGGTATAAAATATTGTGCCCTGAACAGTTTATATTTCATGACAGAATCTAACTGGGATAATATTAATATTTCAGCGCTCTTACCAATTTGCAGCTCAGGGACATGAGTTAATATAATCATACAAGTCAAACCAGATAAATGCAAAAAGAACCTTGTAGACTGCACTGGACTGTACGTACTTCCACACGTCCTTAGTGACATCTTTAGCAGACAGCCACTTTCGCTCCATGTCATTGTAGCAGAAAACAAATGATGAATACACTTTGAGAACACAGCACAGCACCACAGGGCAAGTCGTTAACCATGCCTTGTGCGCTAGACACACTAGGTACCTGTATGAAGCACAGCACCTGAGGCTAACCAGTTACTATGCCACTCACTCACCTCAACAAAGCGATCTGGAACACCAGACTCTAACTCTTGTGTCATGTCACATTTGGATTAGATAAAGACGGTTATAAGACTACATGATTGAGGGACTTGAAACAGGTTGTAGTGAACCTCAAAAGACAATTCAGTTGGGTTTATTTTGTTTAGATGCAAAGAAAGCTCAATTCCAGCTGATTTATTCCCCCCTTGCTTCTTCCACTTCACACATTTTTAACTTTTTTTTTAAAAAACTATTTACCAAGAAAAGATATTATATATAAGATATGTAATATAAAAGATGCTATTCAGTGTTGTCTAAAACTCTTTACACTTTTAAATATGTAGCATCACCTGAATAAGTAGATGAATGATAATGCATTCATTCATTTGTCTTCAGTAACTGCTTTGTCCTGGAGCCTATAACAGAAACACTGGACATGAGGTATACATGTTTACACACTTATTCACATGAAGGGGTATTAACCTAGTTTATCCAATACTGGCAATGCTTTCGGGAAAGAAACAGGAGAACCATGAGGGAATTCATGTAGAGAATGGGAATGAAGGTGAAACTCCACACAAGTTCAGGATTGAACCAGGGACCCTGGAGCAGTTAGGTGGCTACATTGTCGGCTGCTCCACTACACCCCCAATTCTAAAGCAATTCAGTGTATAGTAAATGCTGCATATTGCATTATGTTTCAGTGATTGCAGTATTGTGTAGCAAAAAGTGTAGGTATTAGTCTCAAATCTCAATAAGTACCTTTACTGTCCCATTCACAACATTTACATTTTTGACTTTCTTGATCTTTTCCTTTCCCTCTATTGAACTTCTTTGGAATCATCTTGCCCCAACTTAATTACTACAAATTAGAAACACAGGATTCTGCATAATCCAACTGCATTACATTGATATAGTTTATCTTTGGTTTCTTGTTTTAAGTCTACGTGGCTTCTTAATAAAAATTGCCAGTTAAAATGAAAATACAGCTGCTATAAATTCATTTAATTGGATCTTGTCACCTTGAGTCTGTGTCGTTTTTTTGATCCTTGTTGAGTGTTGCTGCACTAAAGTCGCATCTGGTTCGTTCACTACTTTATCGAAGGCTATATCTTCAACTCGGGCAAACCCAAATTCATATAGACCTTGTTTTCTGGTGGTTTGCAAACCCTTTGAACCAGCACTGCTAATTTATCAAAGGTTTTTTTTTTATAAGCTCTGTGCAACATAATTTTTTTTTTTGCTTCCCTTGCAAAGGGAGGTTCATTAGGTCTTTTCCTGTAGACTGACCTCTGTAACGTTCCATCATGCCCTTTATAATAATATGGCATGGGATTCAGTCTGGTTTCAGAGATTCTATCAAGAATTAATAGGAGTGACTATGGAACAATAAACTTTTAATAATTTCAGTTTATGGTTCTGAAAAATCTATCAAAAGAAAGTACGTGTTTCACCAAGATGCCTAAATTAAATAATGCAGTCTGTAACAGCAATGTAATAAATTAGCTGGAATATAGCTAAATAAGTAATATGTTTATATATATCTTTTAAAAAAAGCGTCTGTATTAAAATGATCACTTCTTTGATTGGATGCTGTATAAGCCTTTGCTCAGGCTTTTGTGTGGATTAATAAAAGTGCTAAACCGTGTGGTCTGGAAAAGCCTGGCAGCATACAAATGGCACCTGTGTCACAGCCGAGCTAAGCAAGGAATTGAACATGCAGCTCAATACCTTTGGAGCTGGAAAATCTTTTTTTCTCAATAAGCAGGACTGCTAAAGCACATTCCCTTTCAATCCATTAAAGTGTCCCATCTCCAGCTCCTCATCACACCAGCCTCTTAATTTGACAATGACAAAGAGCTACTTGCCGATTTTAAATTTCATAATTTTAATCTGTCAAGTCTGACATTTAATTAGTGGCTTCCTAACCTGTGTCTGCCTCGCTTGTGAAGGGCACCGTTGTTCAGCATGCAACACAATCTTGCCGACGAGAGTGGATTAATATATATGTACATTACCAGCTGCTACAAAGACAATACACAGAAAGGGGGCTATTAGTTCTTAATCTAGACAGATGAGGTTAATAATACTTTTAAAGAGCGGCTCTATTAAGAACTGACTGATTAAGACCTGCGCTGGCTCCTTCATGAGCTGCTGATTGGAACCTGGATGGGAGCTTTTTGTTCTGCTCCTCACTTTCACGGGCAAATTCGACATCTTTTTTCCTCTCAGTGGTGACAATGAGGACCATCCTAATGAGAATCTCAACAGATCCCTGTGGGTTTAGAAAAGAATAGCTTCTTCTGAACAGACCATTAACAATCTCACAGTCAAACAAATGTGGCTTCCTTATGGCATAGATACACTTTAATAGAAATAGCGATGTGGTTGGGAAATTCAATCAATTGTCATGTATGGAACAAATGGCAGCATGTGCCCAGTGTCTTCTCTTAACCGTGAAATGTATCCTGTTTCCTGGCATCAGTTAAACAGTAACTAAAAGGTCTTTGCTCACTTTTAACCTCTACAGCCTCCTTCCTTCTCTCGCTTTTTATCCGATTTCAAGCAACTGGCTCTCTGAAAGATGTTATTGATTTGTAAATCAATAAGTAATGAAGCAAGATGGGGAGGACATGACTGAGAGACAGACAAGTTTGCGGACTGTCAGGTGTGCTGCTGTGGCAGGCAGCTAAGTTCGTGGGTTGCCTGCCAATTAATACCTCTGTGGTGTCCTACGCTCGTTCACTGCTGACAGACATCATAGCTGGTATGGGACCATGCCATGTCAACACTATCATCAGTACATCTCTCCTTAGGTCTTTCTTTCTTTCTTTCTTTCTTTCTTCCTTTCTTTTTTTTTTTACAGGAAGTTTACTAATCAATACCTTCAACACGCATTTCTTTCCTTTTTCAAAATGCAACTGATTTAGTACTCATGTCAAATCAAGACTGCTCTATTTCTTTCCCCCTTTTTAGTGACCTTTATTCTTAAGTTGGAAGAATGCTAGACTATGAAGTCCAACTGCCAAAATTTTCCCAAATACACTATACTGCAATTACTGGCTGGGCTTGAACAAAACTATAAGCTCTAATATACAGAGTATACCTTTTTTTAATACCCTTGTCAGAAATCACATCTTACAACCAATCAGAATTTGAAACACAGACGCACTGACCTTTTGGTAGAGCCAACACGAATCACAGCAGACAAACAGGATTTCTGTGTCAGTGAAGGTTAGCGGCCCACTAGTGCTTGAATGTGGCTCATGAGTATTGTAACACACATAAAATGTACTCGTAAATATTATACACTGTATAAAACAATGAGTCTGAAATTTTAAAGACCTTGGACATAGTACATTGACATAACAGAAATACAACTTTACAGCTCGAAGTAATGAAATGTAAAAGGATAGGCATGTAATTACTACTGGAATGTATTATTACTACTAGTATTACTAAAAGTCCATAAAATTTAGCCACTGTCTCATAAATACATTTCAACTACATTTCATCTGCCCCGAGTCAAATCAGGTCTGCTCATGATGCCATTTTGAACCCTTTATGAGATTGTTATCTTAAGCCTGCAGAGAGAGGATTGTTTCTTTCTTTCCAAGTGTACGCTATGATCATAACCACAGGGTTTCTTTCCACCGCTGCTGATGTAATCCCTTATAGTGGAGGGGAAAAGCAGAGTGAGAGAAACATTTTGTAGAACTGGAACAAATAAGAGGAGATTCAATGTGGCCCACATGTACTGGCAGGACCCTTAGAAATAATGAAAAAAATACCACCTGCTTAATACATCATGGTGAAGTCTAACTGATAATTGATAACGGGCTAATATCCTGCAGAGGTGGAACTGTAACTCATTCAGGCTCCCTGCAGCCATAATGGACTTCCCAGTCCCACGTGAGCACTTGGCTCACTCTGCATCCCACTGCCTCTCACTGCCATGATGAGCTCTGAAACAGAACTCTGGGCTGAATATAAGAATGAAGCTCTGAAATCTGAAATGTGCTGTTGGCCTTGTTATGTGTAGCATGCCTGCTGCCATGGGGCTCCAGTGCTCGGCTAATCCCCAGCTAATCATATGAAACTGACGTGCCCCCTACTGCTCATTACTGAGCCCATTAACTGTTAATTAGCACGATTGAAATGTGTTATAAAAACGACACCCCCCCCATCCCGTCCTCCTCGCCTTGTTCTGACTGTATCTCAGTTCTTGAAGTCGTGAAAACATGAAAAGCAAAGCACATCAAAGCTGCAAAGCCTGAGCTGGTGAGTGACTGAGTGAGTAAGTGAGTGAGTGGGGGATTAGTAGGTGTGCATGGATCACCTTGTCCTGGGAATTTTCAAGCTACAAACCCCTCATTAGAGGCACAGGTCTGCAGCTGGAGGCCCCTCATTAGAAGCCAATCTAAAACTTTGGCCAAAACGGCATACTACTGTATTAAACAGTATGTCAAACAATATCGCGCCAAAGGAAGAGAAAGTGTTACATCTGAAGCTATTTATTACCATTAACCTCTTCCTGTTCTGTAATTTGACCCAAACAGGTATCATATGTACAATGACCCACTTTTGCTGACTTACTAGGTTATATCCACATGCCATTTGGAGAATCTGTATATCAAACTAGTACATCAATGAATGTCTTCCATTTAAATTTTGGAGTGAGAAATCATAAATCTATTAACTAGCCCACTTGGCAAGTAAAAGCTCTAATGCCCTAAAAAGTGATATCTTTTGCTAAAAAAAGTGGTAGCTAATGCAACATGATAATCTATGTTGTGGTAATTTACTAGTTAAGTGCATTAATACAGTTTCTAATGTAAGACATTGTGTTTGCCTCCTTTCAGCTATAAGATTTGGCATTCTGTACTCCATTTAACAGATTTTATTTGAGTTTAATTTTTTTGTCAAAAGCACATTAAGTGTTTTTCTAGCTGGATAGCTTCGCAATAAATACAATTTTCCTCTGTTTTTTTCAGTGTTTTAAACGTATCTGCATGTTTCTGATTCAGAAAAGGTCATCTGCTGTCAACCAGATGCCTCAGCTGTATGCAGTACAGCAGATTCAGAATTGTGGGATTCAGAAGCATGTCTTATACAGTAGTTAGTACAGCATCGACATACATAACCCTGACCCTACGTCACAACACCACCACATTAACTTTACAAGATACAAACCAAATTAAAATGTTTCTTTTGAGAAATTAAGGAGTAGGGTTTCCTACTACGGCAACTACAAATAAAAAACTAATAGTCCAGACACCAAACGTGCTTGTCAGACACAAAATATGTTTTTATTGAAGACAGGAAGGGTAGAGCCCTTTGGCTTTGATGGACTTTAACAGACTTTGTTGTTTTCATTTTATGCAGACCAGTGTGACTTCAGTTTAAAAGGCTCATAAACCTATAACATGTTGCTTAAAATTATCACACAATGTGTAGTTATATACCCTATTTTATTAATTTATTTCTTTTTTATTGAACTCTTAACTGCACGTTATTCATGCTGGTGCAGCTGCAGTCATATGGCATCAGTTGTATTGTATATTGTATATTGTACATTTTTCTGATGAATATTTTCAATTTACCCACCAACTGGCTGGTCACTTGAGGAAAACAAAGTTTTTATTCAGTTTAATTGAATGAAATTTGGTTAATTTCTATGTCTAACTTTTTTATGGCTCATTCTGACAGTCAACAGTATCCATGCCACAAATCAGGAGGCTAATATATAAAATTCTCCAAATACTGCATGTGTTACAAAAATAGGATTTCTGATTAACCGTAATTACATATTTACACAATTAGGTGTGTGTAAATAACCTAATTACTAAGACAGAAAAAGTGGCTGATTGTATCATTTGGGTCAAACTTGGATACAAATGAGAGCACAGGAAGTTTTTAATCGCTTTTTTTTTTTTGTAGGGAAAAAACATATTAAAAATGTGAAACAGATTTGCTCGCAGTTGCTGCCATAATGTAATATTTATCATGCATATTCAAATGTCCACATAATGCACCTTGCTTAGACATTCATATTCTAATTTGTATACAATTTTCTTAATGTGTCCGGGAATAGTGCAAACCCTCATTTATATTCATTATTTTCAAATAAAGAGGAAAGCTCTCTAAAACAGAGAGGGGGAAAAAACAAATCAGTGAATAAGAGAATTTGTAAACAATCATAAAGGATATTACTGAAGATAAAAATTTAACCATTTTCTTTTTATAGTGCAATTATATTCTCCATGCAGCTAAAAAACCCTGCTTTCTTCTAAGAGAATATTGACTTTATCACTGAAGTCCTTTATCATTTTGATACGGACCACTGCCTTCATGAGAAATGGGTCAATAAATACCTTTGGTACAGCATTACTCAGTGCAATAGTAATGTCCAGTCTTAGCACTGAGACCCTTCTCTACAAGTATTTTGCATACATTTCAAATATTGTCCTGAATGTCTCTGGAATAAAACAAAATTATGACTGATAAGACTATTAGGCAATAATGTTTTTCTGCCTTTAAGACTAGTTAATAAATATCATTTCAAGCACATATACAGTATAGTATAGTTTGCACACACATGGGAACAGATACACAAACGTACACACCTGTTCTTGTGTGTGCTTGTTGTGGGGCGTGGAGTTCACACCCTCTCTCCCTCCCTCTGATTTAATCTCCGACTCCCCGTAGGATTATTAGGATTGTAATTCAATCTGAATTTCAGGAACTTGTTTGCTTGGTTACCTGTCATGTGGCATCAGCTTGTCATATTAGTGCTGATCGTTCCCTGCACCTAATCTGCTTTAAACAATTTCATTGGGCGGTGGTCTATAAATCATTTCATAATGGGCCTGACATATCCAAGGCCTAGGTAAGTAAACAAATCAGGTTTGTTTTGCGTTAGGCAGCAATGAACTTGGCTTTATTAACTTCGTATTGATTCGCGCACACCACAAGGTCAAAATTTCTCCAGCTCCTCATTAATGTAAGTACGGGTCAGCACTTAGCAATTAAAATATTTCCAAATGCAAAAAAACCAATGTGATCACATGACCTGTCTTCTCTGTCTTCTCCACAGGCCTTGGCCTGTAAACAGAGAGATGTCATCTAAGATTATGGGCTGCTAAAATGAGGAAACTAGTAGTGCATCGCAAAAATTAGAAAATCATGAAAAACTGTATTTTTATTTAATTCAAAAAGCATATTCAATATTCATTTCTCATAATGTGAAATATTTCAGATATCAGTTTATGGCACTGCTGAGCTGTTACTGAAGCCCATGCTGCATTGATAATGGCCTTCAGCTCGGCTGTATTTTTTGGTCAGGTGTTTCTCATCTTGACAGTACTCCATAGATTGTTGAGTTGGCTGGCCAATCAAGCACAGTAATGTCATGGTCAGTAAACCATTTGGTAGTAGTTTTGACACTGTGGGCAGGTGCTAAGTCCTGCTGGAAAAGGAAATCAGCAACTCCATAAAGCGTGTCAGCAGATGGAAGCATGAAGTGCTCTAAAATCTCCTGGTAGATGCTGCATTGACTTTGGACTTGATAAAACACCAGTGGACCATCACCAGCAGATCACATGGCACCACAAATCACCACAGACCACAGAAACTTCACAATGGACTTCAAGCACCTTGGATTTTGTGCTTGTTCACTCTTCTTCCAGACTCTATGACCTTGCTTTCCAAAATGAACCTCAAAATTTAATTTTTGCTTTCATCTGAAAAGAGGACTATGGACCACTGTGCAACAGTGCAGTTTGTTTTCTCCTTAGCTCAGGTAAGATGCTTCTGACATTGTGTCTCATTCAGTTTTTTTTTTTTGTTATATTAGGAATTAAAGACAATTGTAGCCCCTTTCCGGAAGATTTCTGTGTGTCGTGGCTCTTGATACACTGACACCAGCTTCAGTCCACACCATGTGAAGCTCTACCAAGTTTTGACCTTTCTTGAAAGTCTTGGCTTGACAAGGCTGTGGTCATCCCTGTTGCTTGTGCACCTTTTCCTACCATACATTTCTATTTATGCTGTACATTGTGGAGGGTGTCGATGATTGTCTTCTGAACAACTGTAATGTCAGCACTCTTCCTCATGATTGTGGTTGTGTGTACTGAACTAGACTGAGAGATACACGGTAGTTATTCTATTTGAAGAGTAATTTACTCAAACTTGAAATGAAATACTATAAAATTTTGAAGCGCTTTTATTTATTTTTTTGAGCTGTAGGCTGTTAATATCCAAATTAAAATTAAAACAAAAAAAATTACAGTTTACGTGTAATGAGTCAAAAATATTGCACATTTTCGTGACATTCTAATTTTTTGAGATACATGAATATACCCTGCAATAAAGTGGGTACATGCCAAGTCAAACAATTCGTGTGTCTATGGATTTCAAGAGCTCAAAACTAATTTTAATGTGCTAATAAACAGTAATAATGTTTTGTTTTTGTTTCCTCTCAGTGAAACTTCCTAATCTGTCTGTGGCACGCTGTACGTGTTGGTATGCCATTTAAATTTAAAACCGAGGAGGAAACTGTTCTATTTTAAATTAAACATATCCCTGCCAAACCAGAATAAAATTCTTTTTGTTGAGCTGTGACAACAGATGCTGAACACATGCTTTTTCATTTACCCATTTATTTAATTATTTAGCCCTGTGATGGAAGCTAGTATAATGCAAAATATCATTTAACTTTTTGGATGATTTTAATGTAAGCTTCGGTATTATAATGCTCTAAGATTATCTTATTCAATATTCTATTTATAAATAAGCGAGGTGTAATGATACGCAAGATTCAAATTCAAAATAATACAGTGGCATCTCAATGCAATATATTTTTAATACATCATAATTAAGCATTGCCTGAATATGTGCCTTATTCCGGTTTCCATTTTTAAATGATTAAACTATTCAATATTATAAAAGTACAACTACAGAAACTTAATGACGACACAGTGTTTGTGTGATAGATTCAGACATGCACGCATATAAGAGGGTTAAGCATAGCTGAGCTTTCACTGAAGTGAATCACAAGAGTGATGCTTGCAAAGCACAGAGCTTTTCTTATTCTGATCTTAGCTAATCGTGCTGTCACACAGCACTCTCTAACCCTAGATATGTTTCTGAATCCAGTACTGAATATGAACTTCCTAATTGCTGTGGTTATTTCTTTAACCCAGATGGAATCAGCGAGGAAAGTCTGCTTGGTTGCAGCAAAGAGTTTGCTGCATGTGTGTGTCGTATTAGCTGTATGGCTGTAGTATTAACACCACTGTATTGTACACATTTATGGCCGATTCAGCACACTGTAATGTGACAACTCACTGGTCATCAGCATAATAACTTACTGAGATTATAAGTACTCTCATACTCCAGACTTTAATAATTTAGCAAAATCGTCCAGTTACTGCTTGCTGCCATTACTGTTTTTCTCAGGTTAATACGCTAGCATGCTGGTAATTAGCTTATGAAAATATTCCGCTTAGAAGAAGTGTTTTTTTTTTTTTTTTTTTTTATCTTGTAGCCTCTTATGATTATGAAGATAAAGCCGGACGAATTTTCTTTCTGAGAACTGAGTGTGGGCTTGATTAAGTTTTGAAGTTACACATCACGTATAAGCTGTATTTTATGATGAATAGCCTACTTTACTATACAGCCTGTCAGATGTATTGTTTGATATGCAGACATATCAAATTAAACCTTTGTATCAAGTGAAACACTACGAAAGGGAAACCATATGAAAGTGAAACACTATGAAAATAGGTCAGTGTCATTGTCTGGATCTTTATCTATTTTGGACACCTACATCCCAGGCCCTTTAAGTGTATATAGAGTTTTTTTTTTTTTTTTTTAGAATGATCAAAGATGAATTATTCCACATTTCTTCTACAACTTTCTCATTGCCATGTTACACATATATGCTTAACTACCAAATAAAAAAGGAACAAAGAAAAATGTGCATGAGATCAATAACAGCTCAATGTAGTGCCACGAGAGGTTTTCACACCAATATCTCCCTAATGCGAGCAATTTCCTGCAGCTTTGTACCATGAAAAGGGATTTAGGCCCACTGGCTACCACTTTTTGAATAAATCCCAATGCTTATCACTAAGATGGAGATTAAACACTTTTTAGGCAGCAGGTAAGCCATGTGTTAGCGAGGTGCCCTGATCCATTCAGGAGCTTTTAACCCCATTGCCTACCATCGACAACACACTCACACACACACACACACACACATACACGCATACACACAAACAGATGGAGACAGACATGCAGAGCACACATATGCAATTATTTTATACTTGCTGGTCTTGGTTGCATACAAAATGTGAATAAGCTGGCAAGAACTTACAAGCTCATTTTAGAAGTCACTTAGAGCTATGTGGGTTGTGTAAAAATGACTTGCAGCTACAAACTCCAGGAAACAGATATATATAAATGATGGTGTCACATTTCTAACAAATGTGCCAAGCAGGTGCCACAGAAAAAAGACAAAACCGTCAAAGTTCATCTTTCTCTTATCATTTTTTTTTTTTTTTTTGAAATTTTGTTTTTCATGGGGGGAGGATTAATGCATGTGGTTCCAGCTTGCTTTTTGCAAATATTATTTCTTTTGGATGTTGCGCTCAAACCCAAATTATTGCTGGCATTCAGCACATAATCTTCTCAATTATAGTGGCTGCTGTGCTGTGTATGATAGGCCTCTTTGGCATTTAATTCTTCCCCGAACATGTTTACTGTTGACAATGAGAGGTAAACAAGGCAAAAAAGGGATGAGGAGAGTCTCAGGAGGCATGGAAAAACCATATCCAAGACAAGCCACAAAAACTCTACAACTGAGCAGCCACAAACTGCTGCCTTTATGCATCTGACTGACAGCAATTACTAAAATGCTGTGATAGTGCACGACAAGCCTGCGCTAAGGCAATACTTTTCCAGAAAATGATAAAAAAATGCAACTGTTTACTTTTTATCTCTTATTCCAAACCACATCAATCAATCATTCATGCTTTCAGTAAATCTTTTACCAATTGACATAGCACAAAACCACATCAGTATTTTGTTTTGTGGAAAAAAAAAAATATATAGAATGGAGTGATGGTGGTACCAGAGTGAGGGGTGCGCAAACTCTGACGAAGAACTACACAGCAGGAGTTTAGTCCCGCCAATGGTTCAGTTTTGTTTTATTAACAAAATCTGACACTATAGTAAAAAAAAAATGGACACCACACTACATTAAAAAGTGTTACAAATAATCAGAGTTCAGTTGACATTTGCGGAATTCAAGATGATCCACTGCTGTTTAATTGGGTACTATAGATTTATCACTGAGACAGGCATGCCCCCAACTTGTTGTGGAGAGATGTACACCAAGCACACTTAATAAGACATGCTAAGCAAAGCAATTTTCAGTGGACCCATCTGGGTGCTTATGCTTATATAACTAGCGCTTATTATGGAACTTTTAGCAGTGAACGGATACTGAAAGTGAACAGAGAGAATATTCGAGTGGATGATGAGAGAACAAGACAGAGAGAGAAAGAGAGAGAGAGAGAGAGAGAGAGAGAGAGAGAGAGATGCCTGGCTTAGTGACAGGTCCATTCCAGAAAATGGAAAGCAATGTATAGCCCAAAGACCCCCTCCCACCCCTACACCACTGAAATGTCTATCTCCCGTCTCACATTTGGAGTGGTCAATGAGTAGATCATGAGGGGGCAATGCAATCGGAACGGGAGCCAGATTAGTCTCTGTCTGAGGACATATCCTTCTCCCAGGGGCTGACAGAGGACATCTGACCTAACTTGTGTGGAAAGTGACTCTAATTGTCATTTCAGTAGACAAGAATCTGCAACCATTCCAGAGAATGCTCTTGAAATTTAGCAAGCTACTTTATCATATGGACAGTGCCAGGCTGAGAGGCCTTATTGGAGGAGACTTTTATGCTAAGATGGACTCCTTAAATTGGCAGGGCACGTCACGCTAAGCTTAACATGCATACAGAATGGGGAAAGCTTTTTAGTGCTCGGCAAAACAACATTACCTGACAGGTAGACTTTAGAAGCACTGTGAGATCTATTATCCCTGCCTCATCTTCTCAGCATATACATGGATGATAATGCTAAAACAAGGCAGAATATGTTGTAAATGCTCCATAACATTTGTATCATATGGTTAGTGTGTCATTTTAGTTGTGGATTAATCCATGCCACAGTAATGGATGCTATCAGTGCTGCCAGATTACTTGTTTAATGTCAAACTTGGAACAGGGACTAGAGCCATTTCGGACCAATTTACTAAAGAGACTCTACAGAGAGTCTAATGCAATTCATTTATTCAGCAAATATTAACATAATCTTGTTAATATTCAAACAATATTGATAAGATGACAATGAAAAAAGGAAAATATTAACAAGATGGCTATAAAAAAAAACGTGTACGGTATATTAAAAAAAGCATCTCCTGTTGGTTTTAAGCGTCACGGCATTGTACAGGGTTCAGTAAAGTATCAGCAATACAAGTTGGACAGAGAACACCACAACAGCTGCCCCCTCACCCATCACCATTGCCTAAAAGGGGAGGATTTCAACCATGTTTTTATTTTGCACTTGGATTACAGCTGCACTCAAAGTACAGTCTATGAATTCAGACTTTAAGTGCCTGTGGGGTTCTTTTAACCGTTTTGGTTTGACAAAAAAAAAAAAAAAAAAAAAATGCAAGAAAGAAAAGAATGTTAAGATGTCCTATTGAATTCATTTAGCATTCATGAAAGCAAGCCTTTTCTTCTCATGCAGCAGTGGAAATGAGTTCCAGACATCTCCAAAGCAATGCAGGTTTAAAAGACATGAGCATTCATACCATACCTTGTCAGGTACTATGTTTTACCCGCAGGCTTAACTGAGCTATTTAGCCTGTGAAGGATGACAGCAAAGCATTTATTTTGCAGTTGCCGTCAGAATATAATTATATTTTATATTATGATTATAAACGATTTGCATACTTTTCTCCGTACTTTATGAATACATTTCAATAATTTAATTACTTCAATTAGAATAAAAAATTTGTTTTTGTTTTCATCATGTCTATATTTTAGGAAAAGGTAACATTATCAAAATAAACCAAAAAGCATTGTGGGGTGTCTTCAGTCTTTCCATAATAATTTAAATCTGAGGCTTTAAAATGACTTCTGTATTGCAGAACCACACTCAGATCCATTTATATATATAAAGGGGGTTATTTCTTCACTGGTAATGTAATTTAATAACGAAAATGAATCCCCCCCCCCCCAACACCCCAAAGCCATTTTCTCTATAACACAGTCAAAGAATTTGAAAATTGTACTGATCAAAACCCATTTAAAAAGATCAATAAACCTTAATAATCACATCGCCTCAATAAAAAAGGGCTACATTTTATTCTGTTCACCATGCCCCCCAAAAAAGAAAAAAAAAAAAACAGATGAAACCAGTGTGAAAGCTGTGTACTTTCATAGCAATTCACTTCTCAACCAAAAGTCTACTAATGTAAAAGTCAGACCATTTGCTAAATTATCATTAGGAAGGGTAATGTATGTAGTTGAAGCACAGCACTAACAATAAAAAGCATTGTATGTCCCAGGCAACAAACTTGTGCAAGGGCAAACCATCTGCAGATACATTTTTTTAATCATTTGCAATTAGTTTTGTTTTAATACCACCCACAATTAAAGTCTCTGTCTGCATAATTCATGACACCCTGGTGCCTGTGTCACAAATCAAATGCAACAAATTAAAAATAACAACTCTGAGATGCTGTGATTCAATTAAGAGCCATGGAAACACTGGGCCATGCATAATTGACGGCCAACATGGTAAGACACATGTCAAGCTTGTCAGCTCTGGTGGCACTATTGGATTTGGCCTGCCTCTGCCACTTAAATCAGCGCTGTAAAATTGTAGGTTACATTGATTTCTTGTTTTTATTTGTATAAGCTTCGTGTGTACAATGAGAAAAAGAATAAAAATAACACTGGTGTATGTGTCAGCAGCACAGTTCAGATAGTCGAGCTCCCAGAGGTCCATCGGTAAGCATATCACATAAATTAAAACAAATCTGACTTATATTGATGAGTTATATTGATTTAGGACTGTTACGTGGATTGCTATTTAAATGGCCCTTTCCTCATGACATCCACGGGGGAAATTTCTCCGCTGTGGTCTGCTCTGCACTTCAGTAGACCTTGAGCTGCTTTGCCTTTCATGAAACGTGCTGGGAAATAGTCTCATGTATTAATGATGGAGTTGGGGAGTTCTGATTCCACAGCACGTCTGTAATGCACGATAGTAAAATAGACTGAATCGCTCTAATCGGAGCAGCAGAGCTTTTGTTCACGTTTCAGTCACACAAAGGTTCCAGCAGAGTTCATCAATTCTGAAACTGGCCTGCTTGTGCCTGAGGAGGGAAAGTTCTGAAGCAGTGCAGCTGTGAGCATGTGTTGGATATAAATTTGGAGGCAGGAGCCATCCAGGGGTGATAGCAATGGCCACATCTGGATTTTTCACTACGAGCTTGAAGAATGAAACATGGATTAAAGCTGATGTGAGCTGTTTGCCTGCATAACGGTTTGGATCTAACACAGCCATTATGGTTATTACCATTATAACTAATATTGTAATTCAATTATCGTGTTCACTTTGCAGAGGATTTGGTGTGTTTGACAAAGAAGAAATTTTTGCCTCTATTGCTCCACACAACGCCCACAATAATAAATAGCCTAGCATATGACTGCTGTGTGCTTTCTACATGTGAAGGCATACAGTGTGCAATCTCTAAACACACTTCCCAAAAGGAAACCTGGAAACCTGGGTTCTGGTGCAATCAGCTCCATTCATAAATAGTTTACCAATCATAAAACAAGTACCAAACAAACTATTTGTAAGCAAAGGCTTGCACAGTGGTTGGAGATAATAAAACAGTTTTGTATGTGTTAAGTAAAATGTCATTTCTCTCTTCTTTGATGCAGTCATGTTGAAGGAGATTTCACAGACAAATACACATGGTTTGAAGAACTGGTCTATTAAAATCTGGCTGTAGATTCTGGGGTAAAATGACCCAGGAGGTGAATGTTTGTCTTGGGCTATATTCAAAGAACAATTTTCTCTCTTTTACTTTTATACTTGGTTTTTTTTTTTTATTGGCTGCAACAGACATTCTTGTCAAAGTTCCTTTCCACAGGAATTAAACCAATCACAAGTACACAAAGTGTCAGCATTAGAGAGCTTTCTTGAGTGTCTGCCATTTAATTAGCTAATTAGCATAAATTGTCTTATTTTACTTCGATAGATACAATGGACCAACGTCCACTGGCAGGCAATATTGATTGCCTCTATACTTTCATATTCAGGTATTACAATTAAAACAATATAATTTAATAAGGTCAATGTCTTCATAAAAAGATGTCACTCTTACTTTGAACATTTAACTACAGATTAGGACAAAACCATTCAAAAACACTGTTACAGTCTAAACCGAAACACAAAAATGGCCGTTTGTCACATTTTGTCAAGAATATAATTAAAACAGAAACATTTATGAAAATACACTGTAATAATATTTACTGCATTATGACATTATAGAAATGCTCATAGGCTGTAAGGCAGTGTAAACAGTGAAGACTGGTAAGTGATAGACAAAAGGCTCAAATTGATTAAGACAGCCTTCTGAGATAAGATAAAGATCACTGGAGTTAAAATTGATTTGAGCTTTTTTTATTTTTTTTTGCTTGTGCAAACCTGCCTTTAATGAGGTGGACATTTTTTGCAAAATAAGTCACGACTTGATTATCAGAAATACAGCAAAGAGAAAGAGAAAGTCAAGAGAAATATACCAAATAAAAACAATTTTGAATTCTTTATCATCACTATGCTTTTTTTTGCAGCATGGCTACAGGGAAACTGCAGAAGTAAACAAAATAGATTCACAGGTTTGTTTTTACAACATGCAATTTTTGCACATAGTAATTACAACTGACTGGGATGCGAAAGTTCCCTGAAGCATCCTTCGAGTTTCTCCTGCAAGTTGTTAATTGTAGCCAGACACTGTAACCTTGGAGTGGCCTGTGTCCTTGCAGTAACCCTCAGTCCTCTCTCCCTCTCACCACGCCATATGGGAAAATTTTTCAAGCTGATTGCTCCAATCTGATTAAGGGAAGTTATGTAGCTGCCATTTATTGGTATTCTTGTGAACTAGCAAGCAGCTGCCTCGCAAAGGTTCCCACTTAAGACGCTTTCTGCCTGTTCTAATTCCAGCATGTCCATTAGAGGCAGTTAGATAAGTCGACTGGGTAGCCAGCGCCATGCCAGAGCCGATCTCCAAATCAAAAAACGCCGACACAGCAACGGCACTTTCTTGGTGGGTTCAAAAACTGCCATGCCCGCTTAACAACAGAGTGGCACTTAAAACAGATCTGAACACACACAGAGAGCATTGGTGTGCAGGAATTCACTCACAGAGGCAAACTTTCAGGAGATAAGCTCAGCGCCTTATTTATACCTTGTTATGCACTAATAGTGTTAGTGCACTTCGGCAATAGCTGAAGTTGGCCTGAGGAGCTCTCCACAAGTAGGGAATTAAAGCATTTAGCCATCTCTAGACACTTAGCGCCAAGCAGGATAAATGAGCCTTATGGCCCAAGCGTTATCTAATCTCCTTTGCATTTCCTTTTAAGATCATGAAAGAGGAATCTAATTGCGGCCTGATTGTGTTGGTTCGCTAAAATTCTCATTTAGCCTGCACGTTCTGGCAGTGACCTGGCTGGTCAGCGAGATTGCCCTCAGCATTTGGATAACAGCAGGCGCTGGAGCTGAAAGCTGCATCTAACAATGAAGACGAATAAATAAAGGGCAAGAATAGATCAAGGGCAACAAAACAATGGCTTAGATCAGGGACCCCCTTTACAGTGAGCCAAGAAAGAAGCAATATGAAAGAATAAACAAATAAATTATGTTTTCAAGCCACCATTTCCTTTTGCTGCCTTGAGTCACACCGTGTGCACGAAGCAAATTCATTTCTCTGCGTTCTACGTTAAACTCGGCAAGCTCTAGATGACAATCTTGGTGCTTACAGCTCATCTACTTTTATGTGGCTACCACATCAGCAAGGAAAATTCTTTCCTCTACAAATTATCATTAGAGAAAGTGTTTTTTGAAAGATTGTGAAATATAAAAATATGCCATGACAGCTCGGGGCTTTCTCTGTGGGGGACCATTCTGAAATCTACTGACAGACACTAAATTGTTTCCATGTCTGTCTTGAGAAAATGCTCGTCGGCACAGTCTGTAAAAGCGTATGGCTAAACATAGCTTGCCTTAAAAATTTGCTGTCTGTTTTTCATTCATTTACTACACCGCTAGAGTGATCACACCATCACTAGCCTTGTCTACATGGCAGCCAGCACAAAGCTTACAGTCAAGAGAATAGAGGATTAGGTTTATTAAAGAAATCCACTCAGCCAGCTGCTCTGATGTCTTCCAATTTCAGTTTTAGACAGATGGGGATCCTACTATACTATTCTATGGACGACCTTACGGTACTATTCTACTACTATTAAAGTCTCTTTTACGCATACTACGTTTCATATTACTAAGCAAACAATAAACATTAAAAATACATGTAATAACACTTTTCTGCAGATCTCACAGCAGCTACTGAGGAGCTGTGGTGGTTTATTTTAACCAGAAAACAAGGTGTATGAACTGTTACACAACATTGCTGACAGCTCCATCAATCCATCACATTTCTGATGGAGAAGCAGGTGATCCCGGACTTCACATGTCTAACGAACTTGAAAGTACATGAGAGGAGCTTGACAGCCCAGACGCAAATGGATGTGGCAAGACAGGTGTCAGTACAGTCAAAGATCAAGTCTATTGACATTATACAGAGGGCACTGGAGAGCCCCTAAAATGTGCTTTTATTTGATGGCACAGCACAGTCAGGTGAAGGTCACAGTCTGCTGTCAGCTATCTGCCACAGAACGTTTCATGAGGATCTTCCAGTTGACAGGGTGAAATCGATGACGGACAGATGACAGTTCTGTTTCTCGCTTATTCATATTTGACAATCTACAAGCGTTCTATTTAGCTACTGTATCAGTGCATGTCAGAGGGGTACAAAGCAACCAAACAAGTTGATCAAAAGCATTACAACATTTATTTATTTACTTATTTTTTAATTACATTTTCTTGAATTAAGGTGTCAGGAAATACAAAACATCTTTTGTATCTTTCTGTCATTTCTTTCCAGATTCACTGCATTACATTTTATCCACTGGCCTCCAAAAATAAATCGTATAACCATCTATTCATATAGGCATAAATATACGTTTAGCGACACAATGAAGTAATGAAATAAATCTCTAACACACTCAAACAATGGAAAAGGTTATGATCATCATAACGAACATCACGTAAAATCTAAATCAAATATATTCATTCCAAATACACAGATGTAAATCATAGCTTGTAGGTAGATCAACACTGCTAAACATCCTTAATCTTTCATCAGAAACCATGAGGGGGGAAAAAAGGGGAGCTGATCAAAGGTCAAAGAGTTCAGTACAGGCACGAAATAAAGACCAGAAACATCTGAAACTCAATATTCTTATCTGTTTAGTAACCATGGGAATTACAGTTAGGATCCAATTGAGGACAACAGCTATTACAGAATAACGATTCCTAGATTCATGATCTAAACTCCAGATAGGAATAAAGGATTACCCATGCATCCTAACTTGCCAAAATACCCCACTAAGGTGTAATAGTAGGATAACCACAGTGGGGTCTTCCATTTTTCTATTGTTCATCTCCTACCTTTAGCCATTCCACAGAATCTATAAAGTTACAGCTCTGTGTGCATCACTGTGTTTTATATTATGTGGATTTCTCAGATCAGAAGGTGTTGATTAATTGTCTATAACAGCATGGTTCTGACAGTAGTTCCAGCTATAACATACAGGATAGGATTATATTATTGTGCTTCTTTCTAATACATTGTAATTTCTACAGTAACAGCTAATTAACGGTGACTTGGTGGATGCTCCACATAATCTAAGGCTAGTGTTTGTTATTTCAAAAAGAAACTATTTTCTTTGATTGATAATCATAATCACTGATAAGTGACATTTATTTAATATTTGCTGAAGGGGTCATTTCCTGCTTCTTGGCAAATTACAAGCTTATTTTTTTTTGTCTTATCAACTTCAGGAGAGAGAAATGAAGAGAAACTGCTGTGAGAGTGACTGTTTATAGCTGCTGTAATGCAATTTGTAATAGGAACTATCTTGTAGATGTTCCATAATAATAACTCTAACTATAAACTTTTAAAAAGTGCTTTGATTTACTCATTAATACATTTTTAAATAATGTGATTCTTGGCAAATCACTGTGGTACAAGAGATACACTTGTTATAACAAAAGAATCCACTTTTGGTAATGGCCAACAATCGCATCTCAGCAGGCCAGAGTACAGTATACCCCTGTATTTGTAGTTTCTGTTTTTGTCTATTTTGTTAAGCTTGATATCAGAATTTATGCACCCTTGTAATGTGTGCTTTCTTGGCCAGGTCTCCCTAAGAAAAGTGATTTTTCTACTTCCTGGTTAAAGTAAAAGTTAAATAAATATCTATAAATATATGTAAGTATTTTCCTATAACAGCACCCCAACTGTTTGCTTATTGAGCTAACATGCATCACAATTGATAATTGACTAGTTGAGGATTTCTGAACTTGAGATAAGAAATAAAAAGACATAGTAAAATAAGATATAATTCATAAATTAACCTATTTTCCTACTGTAATTTCCTTTTGTAAAAATAAATAAATAACCCCCCTATTTTTGCTAAATAAAAAAGAGAAGATTGGCACTTGTCAGATTTTATCTCAGGAATTAGGAAAGGACTTTTCTATAATACGGCTCCAGGTTCTAGGCTGAACTCCACAGCTATAGAGTGTCATTGCCATGTCTCTACCCCTGCCCGGATCCTGCATCTGATGGTCAGACAGTGGACAGCTTGTCCACCCTAAAGGCTTTGCTCCTTAGGGATACAGAAAATTGAATCTGTTCACCCTATACAGACAGCGACACAAAGGCCAGGCCTCCATCAGCAGGTGGCCCCGTGCACAAAGTCGTGCTGGCTCTCCTCACTGAGGCAGGCTAAGACTCTCCTCAGGGGCTCAGAGTCACACCAGAGCAAGACAAACTGGCTATGGGCTGCTAATAGAGGCTCCCTCAAATGCTACAGTGATCCTCTCTGGGTTAAAACAAACACCTAACACAACAATGTGCTCATTTGTGTACAGATTCTTGTGTCGGTAGTGCTGATCAGCCATGCATAGTATTTTCCACTCTCTTATTCTTTTTTTTTTTTTTTTTTTTTTTTAGAAATAATGCACACATGGCCATATGGGCAAAGGACAGATTTTGCTTTGTGCTTCTTGATCGTAGGACATGTAAAGACACAAATAATAAATTATATTATTTTTGAATATAATTTATTCACAGTTTTGGCCAAGGTTATAAATTATTGCAATGGAAAGTAATTTGAAACTTGAAAATAATAAGGAATTGGAAAATAAAACTTACAAACAAACATTAACTTAGTCTGTTAAAGCTAACTAATGAGAAGACAAACTGTTAGAAAGCCTGCAGTTAGATGGCACGATAGTGGAATGACGTAAGAAAGACATTACAAGAGAGCAATTTATAGTAGGGTTTTCAGTACAAAAAATAATAGCTTTAATTTACAAGCAATAATGCTTCACGTAAAAGTAATTTTCTTCTAAAATTACTAAATTACTTGCGTTATGACACAGCAGGATTTTCTGAATTCTTATTTAGTGTATCCCATCAGTATTTAGCTCTCCTTAATTCCACACTAAAACTGTGCCTATATCCGATCACGGTAAAGCTTGTAAAAACTTCTTGAGTGTTTGTTTCTATAGTTAGCACAGAACAGAGTTCTTTAAATTTCAACCTAACCTAACTTAACCGCTTTTAAAATAGTATTTATGTCCAAAAAGCCAGAATTCATCAGCGAACCGAAATCTAAGGGTTTATATACCCAAAATGTTGCTCTCAGAAAAATGCAAATTTACATAAAAAGGATCAGAGTATGGAAAAAAGACATGGTTTTAATTTAAAAGCATAAAGAAAATTAACAGCTGTCTGGAAATGTCTAAATAAGCT
The DNA here is from genome assembly GCA_025674565.1 of Synodontis membranacea. NCBI lineage: Eukaryota > Metazoa > Chordata > Actinopteri > Siluriformes > Mochokidae > Synodontis > Synodontis membranacea. The sequence goes on along the minus strand of JAOVYU010000060.1, from coordinate 13,231,167 downwards.
ATCCATCTGGATATCTCAAGCAAAGCTGATTTTGATACTTTTACGTAATAATGTACGAACAGAAAGTGCTTAATAACTTGACAATATAATGAAAATAATGCAATTAAGAAGATCAAGAAGTTGGCTATGTTAAACCAACTTAATGAAAGCTAATGAGGCCAATCATTTTCTTTCCCCACCAAAAAGCCGCTGTCTAATTATCAAATTAAAGAATGTTTCTTTTTGTGCTAGTGAGAACGCTTCGCCCTCATAAATGGAGCGAAATTTCTGAAAGGCAAACACTGGCCTGGTCTGGGCAGGCAGGCAGGCATTTAGAAAGTGATGGGGGTATTAATCATGTGTGAAGTTAGGCCCACTCCTGCTAGCTCCAGGCGGCTGGCTGTATTCACAGAAGCACAGGACTGGGCCACAGCAGACGCAACTCACAGGAAGTGCAGCTGCAGATGCCTGGTGGGCCTCTGCACAACTTCCTCTCACTGACCTACTGAGCAAGAGTGCAAGTCGCACACATTACACCTGACACACAGCACAGAGAGCCATCTACTACTACACAACCAAGTGAGCAATATAATCACACATACACTACAGTGGCTTTTCATACGAGATTGACCAACGTGGCGCTGTACATTGCAGCGTAGTTACAAGTACCTGGGCTTGATCCTGTGCAGACTCAAAACACTGCAAGCCACCATTTGAATTCAACTTGAATCAAATGAACTACTGTATAAAATATAACTATTATTTCAACACTTGAAGACAGAAAGAAGAAAATAGCCTCAACTGTGTGGTATAAATTATAAATGGAATATTGTAGTTTAGAATGACTGTATCTCTGCGAACCCTAAAATTATTAGGTGTTACCTAGATGCCAGTCTTATTTTAGTCTTTGGTCTCTAATGGATTCTCAGAAGACACAACAAGCATTTCTCAGACACATGTAACTTCACCTTGGATACAGAGACAAAACAAGTCCAAAACATCCAAACAGATCCCAAATTCACATACTAGATTGTGAACACGCCTCCTAAATAAAGCTGTGCTATTATTTATTGCAACCTCTTTATCTATGATTGGCTAATCAAGCACCGCTGGCATTGTGTGTGCCACATGTGAGTGGTTTTGATCATGTTCAAATGAGTCTGTGTTCAGGCTTATGAAGGAAGCAATTTATAATCAGACTAAATGCTGTATAGTCTGTCTCTGCAGGGATTTAGTGAGCTCATATGTGGGTGACTGGGCCCATTCTCCTCCCTGCTCCTGTGTTGAACTACAGCTGCACCTACTGGTAGCAAACAGGCGTGCTCGGATTATATACAACCCATGCAGTTCATCTGGGAATAACATAGAGGTTTAGAGACTGATGACTAGAGAATCAATAAAGTATGAACTGTGTTTCATGTAACCTAGTGATGAACAGTTTCTGTGATTGGTCCACACAGAAGACATAAAATCTGGTTTGTTTGCCTACTGCCCACGCCACATTCAGTCAAAGCTGCAGAGACATCCACATGACAACCATTTTCCCTTTCAGCCTTATTTCATTTTGTTATCATAAACAGAGCTGTATCTTTCACTGCAACCATTTTAAACACTCTGAAACTGTGCCAAGGTCAAAGGTTAAAGGCAGGAATATTTTCACTCTCCTGCAACCCCCCTCTGTAATTCAGGGGTCTATGGCAATTTTACAGGTGCGGGATGTCTCTGAAATGGCTTAACTGCTCAAACCCAGGCCTGCAGGGGCAGAGAAAATAAACAGCTTAATTGTTCCTGGGCTTCTTGAGAGACTACAGAAATGATACAATAATAAAAATGCCTTTTTCTCCCACCATTCTTCTCCTTGCACCGTTTTCTTAGTTCTAATGGGTCTGGGTCCCAAAGAGCACCAGTCTGTCCTATGACAGTAAACGTGTCTGTCACCAGCTTTCATTTGGCCCGGCAAGCCTGCTGGTTTGAAAAGCTGCCTGACACCCATGACGTGGGCAGCGGTAATAGGAGCTGATGCCCACTTGTCAGCAGTGAGACATGCTAAGGGGTGTTGTCACAAATCAGGTGGGGAGTTTTATGCGAAATGATGCCTTCCATTTACTTGCCGATGACCTTCCAAAGTTCACTCTGTGCCATGGCCGACTAGATTAAATTTAATATCTCTTCGTGGGCTTTATTACCATGGAATTATGCACTTTCCCCCTCCTTGTTCACCTTAAAAAGTTCACTGCTAAGGTGTGCAGCAAGTTTTGTAAAAATCACAATTACAAGTTCAACAATGGTTTCAAAAGCTCCACTGGTGAGTGCAAAAACATGCAAAGGCATGGCGAGGTGTGGGTTATGTTGTGTCTTTGGAAGTAAACAGGAATGCCCAGAGACTATTTGGTATGCAACTGTGGGAGCTGGGGAGAAAAGCATTGACCTTGCAGAGGCAGGGGGAATTGAGGAAACACATAATTTCACAAGTGAACATGGAGAACGACAGTAGTTTCTTTTTTCCCCCCGTTTCTGGATTTCCTTTAAACCTTGTTGAATTTATAAATTACTGTTTATATTTCCAATTTGTTTCAGCAGTGCATGTATATCTTTCACGTCTTTCAAAAATGAGTAAACAAGAGCAACTGCAGCAATGTTGACAATTTAGTAACACATTTAGCAGAGCCATATATTCAGACAGGCTATAAAGATATAAGGCGTAAAGAAGTCAAATAGAATTAAGCCACTGTGTTTATGAGTATGGCTTGCCACATGGACTCCATATGCCTACCAAATTTGATCGACCACCACAAACAGCACTGATTTGTTGAACAGCAACATGATGTATTATGCCTCATGTTGAATTTGATTCCTCTATCCATCAAATGTGAATTTATGCTTATGTTTAATACCTGCTTAAGTGAGGTCCAACAATTCACCACTCATTAGGACTATGCCATTTAGAGAGGGGAGAACTGCCATTTAATGCTACAACATTACAGACATGCAGTAATATTTATGTCTGAAATAAACTTCTTTTTTTTTTTTTTTTTTTTAAACATCTCTGAGATAAACATAGCAATTTGTAATAATGAGCTATTGTGAAGGGTAATACACAAATTATGCACTGATTTTTATGGCTTTTTCATTTTTTCCCCACCTCCAGGCATACCAAAACCTGACTCATCGTCGTTTAGAATGAATCACACACCTTACCCAAATATAGAAACATACACTTTACACAATTATAGTCTAAAAGCAAAACATTTACTGAAAGGTCAATTTACTGAAAGAGTCCGAGAGAAGCTGATGGACAGAAGGCCCACCAAAAAAAAACAAACAAACAGACAAAAAAAAGCCACATGAGGTATAAGGATTGCCTTCAAATACAGCTCCTGTTTGGGACAGAGGCATCTAGTAAAGAACTGATGCCTTTAGTCTCAGTCATCTTTCACTAGGTGTGTAAGTTATTTCGCTGGAGCAAGGGGAATGGGAAAACAATTGTTCCTAACTCATTTTACTCTAACCCCCTAATGAACCCCATGTGGATGGCAGACCTTTCAGCACGCTGCAAATCTCCATGCTGGCCACTCCAGGCCTGATTAAAGCTGCAACCCTCGTCTGCTCTCCATTACCACAGGTAGGAAAACCTGAAGTGAAATAAGTTAGCACCTGTATGTTCCAATTCTGCATGGTTTCTACATGCATATAACATTTGTGTGTGTGTAGTTGGCTGACAGATTTATAAATGATGGGCTTACATGCTGTTAGATCTGGATTGAGGGCATATTAGGCTGGAGCACTGTGTTGCAACTCTGGTGAACTAGAAAAAGAGCAGATATTTCCTGTGTAGCAGGTCATGAGGATGAATGATGGCTTTAGTAGGAAAGGGGTTAACTTAAGTAATTTGACGTCTCATTAGGATGCAGGCAAGAATTGAAATAATAACTTAACAAGGATTACACTTAGGTCCACAATCCTCTAAGTCCTTGCTATATGGTGGCCTGATTTGATTTACTGCTTCAGAGTAATGTGAAATAAATCAGGCAACTTTATTAAAGAATCCCTGTGAGGTAAAATCTACAATCTAAGGACCATTTTGTCTCCTCTGTTAGCAAGTGACTTGGTTTGAATGGAGGCCATTAAAACATACTGGGCTTTGAGCAACATTTAACCAATTTAGCAAATTATCTTCAGGGCTGTTTTATAAGGCATCCTCATTATACTTTGTGCTGAGAACAGCTAACATGAGAGGGTTCCTGTGCCCATTTCCATATATTACAGCTCTACATTCCCACTTCTGAGTGGAGGAAGCACCTGTTGGGATCCCCATGGCCTCTTTCCACCCAGCTGACTGCTTTCATCCCTCTCCTGTTTTACCAACAGGTGGTTTCCTTCAAACCCTGTGCTTTCACTCAGCCACAGTCAGCAAGGGGGTGAACTTGGTGGGCCACTGGATGTAAGAAACCCCAACTAAGGCCCTGTGGGAAGACTGCTCACCAGGTGTTTAATACGATCACAACTTATTTACTGCACCGTGAGATGCGCCTAGGCTCAACTCCAAACAAATTGGGGCAAGTGGAAGCTTTAAAAGGGATGTCTGTTCTGTCGACAGAGGGCTTAAAGTTAATTTGATCAGGCATGTGTACTCTGTGCGAAAAGGGGGAACATCTGCATTCAGTGGCATGGACCCATTTGTTGCAATTTTGGGACTCATTTCCATTTGCAAGAAAGATAACTGCTTGCATATGGAAGCAATAGATAGAACAGGTCGATGCAATTTCTCTCACTGGGGGAAAAGCTCCTTACACAGTCATCTTAGTTGGTGGAAGAAGAAACAAAGATGTGGGTTTTAGCAGGCATGTCTTTCACTACAATAGTGCCTTTGCTTTGTGCTTTTCAGCAGAAAAAGCATCCATGTACAGTATATGGCACTGACATATACTCTATGAACACACCATAAGCTTCTCACAGGGAAGATCACTAAACATAAACCAAACACACAAATTTCACCAGATTGTATATATAAATATCCAAGGCTAAGATGTCGGTATGGTGTCCTCATGGACTAGAGTTACATACAGAAACAGCTACATTCCCTAGAAAAAAAATAATAATAATACCAAACAACCCTGGAAAAAAAAACTGTGTTGCAAGGGAGACATCAATAATGTATGGCTCCATTTTCACCAAAATCCTCCAAAATGTCATTATCTAGAAACATCATACATGCCCACAATTAATCAGATACTTAGAACTCTCAGAGGCAGTAATATAATAATGATAACTGTCTCAGAAATTAATGGCATAAAGGGTTACACAGACTTCAGTCTCTCTGATTTCCATCTAAAATTAGCTCATCTGTACTCACACTCATAAAAGTCCCACTAATAAGAAGTGGGCTTCCAGCTTTAAACTAGTATCAAAGTCACTTGAGAGCAATTACACTATAGCCTGGCTAGTTAAAGAAAATCCAAAAAGGTTTTTTTTCCCCCCGCTACATAATGCCAGGACATTGGAGAGTAATCTAATTGCCTGTCTTTGTGTGTGATTATTTATGAGTAGATTAGAAAATCTGGAAGACATACTTTAGTTAGTGATGTGTTTCATGCAGCTGCCACATGAATGATCTTTTCAGATTACCTATAGGAAGGCAGAGAAACCCTTCCTGCACATGAGAGCCATCTTACATGTAAGTTAGGTCCTTAAAATTTCCTTTGAGGCAAAATATCATTCTGGAAAATGATTTATGATAACAAAGTAGGCCTGGGAATGAATTCTCCCACACTGCGTTTATACACTGCATAATAGCAACAAGAACATAGCGACAATCTTGTGCCATTTCCTTGCCTTTGTTGAGTGTTTAAGATTTATATTAAGCCACAGAATATAAGGCATTTGCCATAGAATTCAGCACTTAGAACATCTGGGAACATTCCAAGTTTCTCTGGTACGGATTAAGATCAGAGCTTAAAACAAACTGCATATCCATATACTTCAAATGGCTGACAAAACAATTCCATTGGTTGCGAGAAAGATAAATGCTTTCCCACTGCCCAAAATGCTCAGATGGCCCTAATTCCTCTTGAAGTAGGGGTCAAGCTCTCATTTCCTGTGGCTGCTCTAAAGAAATGGCGCCGAGGGCTTCACCAGTCTCCAGGGAGTCAAAGTAGCCTTCCAGGACAGCACAGCAACGAGCTGACACTGCCGACACCCAAAGGAGGCACGCGGACCCAACACAGAGCCCATAAAGGACACACTGTGTAGAGAGAGAACTCATTAACCTGACCTGCGTATGTGTTTAACAGATACCCAGTGCTCTCTTTCTTCTCATAACAAACTCATTAATTAAGATTTGTTTGTCCAGAGAAATTGGGGTAGCTGTAGTCATGAATCATGGTGGACGTCAGTCTCGAGTTATTGATCTGATCTTAAACATGAGACTGACGTGTACAAACAAAATCTTTCTCTAAAACAGTACTGTCTCAGTGCTGCTCTGTCCACTGCAATACACTGAGGACTCAGTTAGAATCCAGTAGATGGACTTCATCCCATACTGGCATCGCACCGTCCACAGAAACTTTCCATTTCTACTTCTCAGGAATGAAAAGATAATGTTTATTGGAGCTGATGAGAGATATCCACTTTTCAGTGGAAGAGACATGAGTATGGTGGAGGGCTTCTAACCTCTCATGACCTAACCAATTTATGAGAGTTAAGGTGACTTTGGATGCTTCCCTCATGTCACATCATATTTTCCTTTAATATACTCTTTACATATATCTGAAAAACAAAATGAAAACATAATCAATAGAACTGGGCATAAGCAAAACACCTTTTGATTAAAAGGTTCTTAAGCTGTAAATAACGCTCACTGAACATCTGTGTGGATCTAGGTCGCATGGGCCATGGTGATTCTAATCTGACAATCTGAGACAACTAGAAGCGTAGATTCCAAAAAAAGAGCAAGTGCTGGCACAGGTATAAGCAATTATGAAAATGTAATCAGGCATCACTGCTATGATTCATGATTTATAGCCTGTTTTCACATTAAACATGTTATGTGTACAATGATACCAGTTTTCCTTTTGCCAAAAGTGTTTGGTTACAATAAATCAGGCACTCCACAAAAAGCCTGTAGTTTGCTGTGGGAAAGAAAATGTAATTAAAGAACAATAATATTTCATGCTGAATGGGAAAAGGAAAAAAGCACCCATTAATAGGCACACTAGTGTATTGCTGAAATTTATATTTGTGGCTAAGTTCACACCAGAAATCTCCAGCTCATATGGCTTCCACTTCCTCCATATTATTACCTATGAGAAGGTTCATAGTTTTTATGAAGTTGTCTATAAAGCATTTGACTAAGGCTAAACTCATTTAATGGCTTGCTAAGTCGAGTCATGGAAGCCCAAGATGCACATAATTCATTTAGAATGTGGTGAATGTGAAACACATGTGCTTTGATGGCATTATTCCTTTTAATGTTAGTTTGTGTTGAATTAAGACTTGATTGCCTGGATCTGGGAACCTTTCGAAATCTATCAAAATCTCAAGAAAGAAGAAATATGCATTTTTAATATCCTTACCATGTGTAATAAAAATTTTTAATAACTTTAAACTGTCTTGCAAATGGCCATGACATTGGGAAATAAACATTTATTGTAAACATAATCCAAAAATTCAAAATGTGCTTTCCAGAAAACCTTAGAATAACATATTTTCATATTTTGAAATATGCAAGAATCCAAAATATATACAGTAAATATTTGCCACATATTTGTTTACTGTTAGTCAGAATAAATTTGTTCTTAAACATTAAAAGTAAGAAGTTTAACAGGCCCATACATGCTCATGTCATCAATGCAAACTGAACTCTTACTCAGCAGCTTCCAGCATAAACTTATCACATGTAGCTGAAAGCGTGTGCAGCTAATCCTACACATGTAGGACAAGATTCTATAACAAAAGCAATGGTACATCATTTCACTTGGGGGAGTGGGGGCCTACTCAGACGTGCCTGTCTGAAGCAGACCAAACTTAGTGTTGGATTTCAATCTGCTGCTCTTTTGAGAGCCCATTCCGAGTGGCAGTCTGGTCATGTGCAATAAGGCAGTGACCATTAGCCTTCTTGGGTTGGATTTATTTTAATTCTCTAATCCTCTAATGTTGGCTTTTCACCGTAGCCTTTCGGCACATGAGTGACAAGAGAGACTCTGCAGCCTTCTCGATGGGGCAGCTGAAAAGTCACAGAGCCACTAAGTGGCATTTGACTCTTTAAGCTCCAAGAGGAGGGCCAGAGAGAGGCCTGGAGACCAAACAGTCAAAACATTCACTCCTAAAAGAGCAGCACTCAAGGAGAACTCACCTAATGGGGAAATTATTTAAGAACTATTTGCAGTGCACCTGAAAATACCTCCAGTGGAATTATGTTTGGCAACCTGAACTGCTTTGAAGTCAATGGAGTGGCAATAAAAATTAGGCCTTCATTAAAGAACAGTGCCTTTCAAACAGAATTGGTTGCTGCTCGGAGGGTCAGGAACAACTATGTGCTGCTGGGCTCAGCGGCAGGACACACATGGAAGCAATTTGCCTGATTCTCGGCTGTTTTTATGATTTTCTTCTCTAAATTTTCTCTCCCCTCCTCTCTGCAACGTGCTCCTTTTATGTCGCATTTAGGAAATTAACACTAACCGACAAATTACTTTGTAAATAAAGGAGTATAACTTTAGAATGTTGAAACCAGGACTTGCCTAGGGGTGAGAGCTCGCAGAGCAACAAAGGGATCCTTGATAGCTGTTTAAATATGCCTGATCAGAGCCAGGCTTTATTTTATCAACTGCATGTAGTTTTTCAACTGAATTTTAATGTACAGCATTTATTTCCCTTACATGCAGTGCTTGTGCAACATTTGAACTCTAACTGGGAAAAGGTAAACTAGTGGACTTTCAGAAAGAGAGAGACACTTTTAAAGTCTGCTATAAGGTGCTTTCAATTTCGGCCAACAAGAAACGACTCTCATTCACAAAAAGGCACAAATGAGACTTAACTGCTGTAATCTTCAAAAACCAGACACTCTGAACTTTACAGGATTGTGATCTGAGGAGATCTATGCTAATTACCTAATCATGTACATTTGTAAATTGCATGTAAAAGAAATTACTGTACAGATTAAATTACAGATATTTATCTCCTAATAACGCTGATTAACTAGTGATGATAATCTGTCATTCTGAAGGCTGATATTAATGGCATCACTCTCTCAGAAAAATAAACGAATCTAATCTAATATGAAAGAAAACTTTTGTGTGTACTCAGGCCAGATGGTACATTTTAAAGAGTGCACTGTTCTTAGCAGCATGTCCACAACTCTGATGATGAGAACCAAAAATATTGACTTTTTTAATTGAGTTGTTTTGGCCCATTAACCCTTTGTCAGGCAACTATTCTCAAATTATCCATGAGAATAAGCATGGTTTTGTTTTACAATCTGAGTGAACTAGATC
>JAOVYU010000060.1:13207743-13219794 GCA_025674565.1 Synodontis membranacea | reverse complement strand
AATTGCTTCTTTTTTTGCAGCAAAACCCAGGAGCCTTCATTATGGTTTTGTGTCTGAAAAGTGGTCTCTTACATATGCTGCTTTCTTTACTGAACAAACATTTTATGCTGGAACAGGTTTAGGATTCTTTGTCTCAGTGAAGGGAAACTGGCTATATAAATTTTACTCTAAAAATGTACTGGGTTTAAAGCAAAAAATTATATAGGATGACTTTGTATGTTGTAGCATTACAATTTTCCCTCCATGAGAACTACGGACCCCAAACCTGTTCCAACATGACACTGCCCTTTTGCACAAAACATGCTCCTTGAAGACACAGTTTAGTGTGGAAGAAGTCGAGTGATCTGCACAGAACCCTGACCTCAACCCCAGGCTTCCTCACCTGACATCAGTACGTGACCTCTAATGCTCTTTTTGCTGAACACAACAGCCAACAGCCATGCTCAAACATCTAGTGGACAGGCTTAACAGAAGAGTGGAGATTATTATAATAGCAAAGGGGAACTAAATGAGATGCTCACCAAGCACATGCAGGTGCATTTGTCAGGGGTCCACAAACTTTTGGCCATGCAGCGTAGTGTACATATCATGTAAAACTTCTTGTTAAGGTCAACAGGGCCTGTTTTATAAAATGCCTTAAAATTGTATATTCTTTTCTGAAATTACAAAACTAAAAAAAATACAGAGATTATCATTAAAGAATGAATTTTTTCTTCAACTAAAGGTTTCACTGTAATAAGTATAAGAACAGTGTAATAAAAATCTGTTACAAATTTAGAAACTATTCTCTCTTGGAAACACTGGTCAAATAAATGCAGAAAAAATTTAATTGAGACGTTTGCAACTAAATGAGCATTTGCTGCAAGCTTTTCGGAATTTCATCTAAAATATGAGGTTTCTCTTAAATACTTTGAAGATGATAAAAAAAAGTATTATGTCTGTGAAGCTATCCAATGATGGTAGAAATGCTACAGAATCTGGCATAAATAATGAATGAAAAAAACACATATGCTGACTTTAATAGGAGAATATTCATATAAGCCAGTGATTGTACCTGCACCACAATCACCGAGGGTATCCTCACAGAAGAGACACACATCCTTCCTGACACTGGGATGTCTAACAGTAACAGAGGCTCTCCATAACCTCGGGGAAACACGCTGAAAGGAAGATAATTAAAAGAATAATAAAATCAGCCTGTATTTGGGATTTGGCTGCGGCTGAAACTTCAGTGGAGTTGTATTTAATTTAGAACGAAGATATTTGTCAGAACTGTAGAGGTGTGCATGCTCTACATATTCTACCTTAGTGGTGCTCCTTAGTCAAGTCAACACTGACAGTCTGCAGTTTTCCTCTTATCATCTCTTTGACATTCTATTGAGAATCAGTTGATGCTACGAGGAGAAAGACAAAGAAATCCCTGACAGCAGATGAAGCAACAGAGCAGACGTTTAGAGTCCCAAAAGAGCATCACAGCTGCCCCGTGATCAACTACTGAGTCTATCTAAAGACAGTAGGGTAAATGTAGATACATTTTTCAAACGTCATATCAAGGTCTTTGTTGCAATTCCTGACTGGGGCATTAATATGCTTATAACGCACCATGTCCTGAACATTGTATAAGACAGTTTTCAGTCTTTGGGTTCACACTCAGAACTAAGAGTAATATCTGGCTGAATACATAACACCTGTTAAGGGTAAGAACTTGCTGGCATGCTCTGTCAAGGCTGGTAACTCTGTGTGAACCTCTTGTTAAGCTATGGACATGTGGTGCATGTCTTTCTGAGGGAGGAAAAAATTGTCACTCAATGCTTCATATGGCCAATATGCTTCTTTTAGAAATTGGCCACGGTACGGCACATAACTGACTATACTGACACTGAGAAGCCATTTTGTGACCGCTTTACTTAAGATTTAACTTGATAATACACACTAATCTACAGTGGTTATGTGGAACTCATAAAAGCATTTAGGTAACAGAATCTAAGAATAAGACATGTAGCCAGTAGCACTTAAACATTCCAGTAATTAAGAAAATGTGCAGTGACACAAAAGTTGGTTGATTGAAGGCTGAAACCACAAGCTTGCATACAAGATCCCTAGTTTTTACTGATGAAAGATGAATGTTAAACACAGAGTTCTCTTAAGATGACAAAGGGGAAAACATAGACAGCTGTGAAAGCTTTCTGTTTATTACTGAGATACCACAGAGGGAAAATTGGCCATGAGTCAGAGGGCAACTGATAGACGAATAGCAACAAGGGGAGACATCACCACTATGACCTAACAATGTGATGAGTGAGGCCAAACCTTTTGAAACAGCACTCATGCAAGGTCAGTTGGCATCTGGCACCACTGTGAAAACCCGTGCATTCACTGTAGGAGACGTTTTATTCTGAGGGCAAACGGATTGAGCCGTTGTAGGCCATAATTAAGCAAACAGCTGTAAAATGACATCAACCACAAGCTTTGTGTTTTCTCTGGGCCACAGTTTTGTTCTTAAAAGGCTCCATCAGTACCTTGACAAGGCATGGTAGAATGACACATCTCTTCTGTGCTGCAGGCAGCCAGCTGGTGAAGTTCACACTTAAAGAGCTACAGTGCAGGTCACTGATATGATGCTGTCAGGACTGACACGCAGTCCTGCCTCTTGTCAGTCTACTCGACATGTGAACTGCAAAGCTTCCCACACTACTGTATAAAAAAAAAACAACAAAGCATTTAAATAAAAAAAGTGCAAAGCATTCAAATAAAAACAGTCAATTAAAGGAATGTGCAGTAATGATCTCTTCATCAATCACCAATACAATGTAATACTCAGATCAATTATGGAAACTGACTGCCATAAATGGTTTAGTTGACAAATTAATTGCTTTGGGTACAGCTAACTTATAAACATTTAAGTTTACTTAACGACTTCTTTATTACACTTACCTAAATCCAACCAGTTAAGTTTAAATAATGAATTAAGTTAGGTTTATAAAATTCACTTTAATTTAAAATAAATGTTAAAAATAAAACTGCTCACTTAATCTCAGTAAGAACTTTATCCTAGGGGCAGTTTATCATAAGGACAGGAAGAACTTCCAGCGAAATTCCATATACACAGTCACCTGATCCCAAGCTCGATCCCAGGACACTGGAGCTGTGGGGCAGGAATGCTACCCAAATATATTTGATTCGTCTTATTTTATTTGATTAGTAGTCACGAACTAATCAATGATGGTCAAGCATGAAAGGTAACTGCTGTCGCATTATATCACTCATCCAGACTATTAAAAGAAGGGATTTTGTGAAACTGGACCTTTGGACATTTTAATTGAGTACGTCTGGCCTATATTGTTCACTATCTGTTAACTAACAGAATTGAAGTTAAGTGACAGAACACACCAACAAGCTTTTTTTTTTTTTTTTTTATGAGGTGTTGAGGGAAAATTTGAAAGAAGATGGTTTGGTCTGTGTGTAGACTAATATCTTTGGAATCATTAAAACCTGAGTCACATGAGTTGTACTTACTTAAAATTTCACACAAATGAAAATGAGATTGAGTTCTCCAAACAATGTTCATATACTGAGCTGTCATAACTTTAGAGATTAAATATGACATTTAAACTCATTTGAATAGCGATTACTCATTTCGTTTAGTCATTTCCACTGTTATGTTTTTAAAGTGAAAACCTTCCATTGGCAGCTGTACAGAAGAGTGCTGTAGAAACAATATTGTGACTGTTTAACTTTAGCAGACCTTTATCCATGTGGGTGTTGGTGAATTTTCATGAGTAATGCAGAAGAACTGAAGATACTGTTTGTGTTTCTGAAATGCTCAAACCAGCCCATCTGGCACCAACACCCACGCCATGGTTAAAGTCACTGAGATCACACTTTTTTCTTCATTCTGATCTTTGATGTGAACATTAACTGAAGCGCTTGACTTTGATCTGTCTGTTTGTGAATGACCAGGTGTGAAGGTGCTCCCAATAAAGTGGACAGTGAGTGTATGTAATTCGCACAAGTATAAAAAGTCTTACAAACTCTTAAAGTTATAATCAATGGCATCTTTGACAGACATATTCCCACAATCTTTTGTGAGCACAGTTTGCTTCTTGAAATCTCATACTTGCGTTTCCAAGACCTACCCTTAAACACACTGACGTCTTCTGTGCAGCAGCTGTGATTTTGCATATTAGAAGAACCAACTGCTTTCTGTCTGAGTATCTTTCCACTGTTATGCCAAGGGACCAATTGAGAATGAAATGTGTTTACACAATGAAGAATTTGCACACATTGCCTGAAGTGAGAAAATCTAAAGGAGAATGTAAGAGGAGAAAAGGCAAGACAGTGCTAAACAGAAGCTTAGCATACTTAGCATGGCTTTATTACTTCTTGCACCAGAGCTGCTGGTGAAATAATGAAATGCACTGTGGGTCTGGTGGAAGGCCTGTGCTGATGAAACACACAAGCCCAACACAAGAGGAAAGGTTACAGTTAGTCTGTTTATGTCTGCCTGAACAGTCATTTCCTTAGCAGCGTCTGACTCTGAGTTGGAAGCAGTCACAGCACCAAACCTACCAACACTCCCATTAGACTCCGTATTTCAAGGCCATCTCCCAGTGCCATCCCATTTTGTTGTTTTTTCCTGGAAACTCCCGTAATTTGCATGGCCCTCAACGTTTATAAATAATCGTTATATATGGATCCATACATTTTGTATAAGTTGCCTGTTGTTTATGAAATCTAATTTCAGCTCAATCTATCACCACACTGGTAACCCACAACCCAAATCAGGGGGCATGTGTGCAGCTGCTCTCTCCTAGCCCAGCTGAATGCTCCATGACTTAGCTGTTGTCATAATGTCAGGGCAGGTATGTCAGGTATGCTAAATATACCCCGATCAGGCATAACATTATGACCACCTAATATTGTGTCGGTCCCCCTTTTGCTGCCAAAACAGCCCTGACCCATCAAGGCATGGACTCCACTAGACCCCTGAAGGTGTGCTGTGGTATCTGGCACTAAGATATTAGCAGCAGATCCCTTAAGTCCTGTAAGTTGAGAGGTGAGACCTCCATGGATCGGACTTGTTTGTCCAGCACATCCCACAGATGCTCGATTGGATTGAGATATGGGGAATTTGGAGGCCACGTCAACACCTCAAACTCATTGTTGTGCTCCTCAAATCATTACTGAACCAGTTTTGCTTTGTTGGCAGGGCACATTATCCTGCTGAAAGAGGCCACAGCCATCAGGGAATACTGTTTCCATGGAAGGGTGTACATGGTCTGCAACAATGCTAAGGTAGGTGGTACGTGTCAAAGTAAAATCCACGCAGATGGCAGGACCCAAGGCTTCCCAGCAGAACATTGCCTAAAGTATCACACTGCCTCCACCGGCTTGCCTTCTTCCCACAGTGAATCAAAGATTTGGTGATGTTCTGAGCCAGTCATCTAGCCGTCACAATTTGTCCCTTGTGAAACTTGCTCAAATCCTTATGCTTGCCCATCTTTCCTACTTCTAACACGTCAACTTTGAGGACAAAATGTTCACTTGCTGCCTAATATATCCCATCCACTAACAGGTGCCATAATGAAGAGATAAACAGTGTTATTCGCTTCACCTCTCAGTGGTCATAATGTTTTGCCTGATCAGTGTATATATAAATAGATATGTGTTTTGTACCATATTATTAAACTGCAGTGTTTCTGTAATAAAATTGTGTCAATGTTGTCATAACAAATATAAACAAACATTTAAAGAAACCTTTTTATTTATGTGTTCAGCAAGCAACGTGCGTCTGAAAAAAACTCTCATATTTTGAAATCTAAATGTTAGTAGGTATTCAAACATACAACACTTCTTGATCAATGCATGATGATTACTCATAATAAAATACATTATGCAAAATAAAGTTCAGGTGCTGTGACTGCTTCCATCTCACTGTCCACAAAGGAAGGGCCTTCATTCCCAAACATTAAGCCTTAGTGCAGTGTAATTGTTCCAGGCAAATAAAGAAGGTACAGCTCCTTAATTTTCTTCTCTTGCTCTTAAAATGTGTTTCTCCTTAATTTTAAAAACACTCACAATTCTTCTCACAACTATTACAACAAATTACAACTGGAAATGGGAATGTGCAACATGTATACAACAGAAGTTAAGAGTCAATAGCATGTCAACTCTCTCTCTGACTGTATTTTACATATAATCTACAGTCCTGTCATGTGCACTCACGGTACATTCAATAGTAAATAAAAAATATATACTTATTAAATAACAGCCTAATGACGCTGTGATTCACTTAACCGATGGCTTGACACCAACTACTGGTCAGTTTCTATAGTTCATAAAAAGTTACAGTGCAACATAAAGGCTGACCCACGACCCAGTGTCCTCTGGAGAAAATGGAATTGTGCTCTTTCACTGCATGTTTGATAACCCACTGAAATTTTTTGAACCGATGGTGACTGATTGTGGGCCAGGGGTAGGCATGCTTATGAAACACAATGGCAAAGACAAGCTGAAAAGGCTCAAGAGCAATTTGTTGTCTTGGTGTCAATAAAATGAATGAATCTTTAGGCAAAACAGACACATGTTGAACCCACTGGACTTCAGAATCTGTTATTCGTCTCTCCTCATCCATTTTAACTTGTTTTTCAGTGGCAGACATTGATGTTCTGTAATGAATATTTGCCAAATAATTACTTATTCATTCTTGGTCAGGGTGGTGTTGGATCCCGAGCCTATCCCAGGAACCCTGGCAGGAATTTATCCGGAGTGGGATACCAGTCCATCACAGCGCACCATGCATACACACCTTCACACACTCAGCTACAACTAGGGATGATTCTTCATAGCCAAACCACCTTCCAGAGAACAGGCGGACCATGGCAAGAACGTGCACAGAAACTCTACACAGACAGTAACCCTAGTTCAGGATCGAACCTGAAAGATGTGAGGCATTAACACTAAAGCTGCTCCTCTGTGCCATTTTAGAATTATATATTTCAATTTTGGTAGATCGGATCCTCTTCAAGATATCAGTTTTACTTCTTTATCACACTGTACAGAGCTTACTTGAGCTAAAGCTTTTCTCAACGTGACTGAGTTACACGTGCTAACCTGCTGATGGATCATTCATCATCTTGCCAAGCGTCAGCTTCTGTTGCAGTACTGATTCCTCTGATCACGGTGACTGACTTGCAGGGCTTCATTAATCAGCTTGGATTTTTTTCAGATATGTCTTTGAGAGGAAAAAAAAAAGAAAGAAACAGACAAATATTTTAAATGTGTAACCCTTTATTACAATATTGTCAGTGGCAGTGGTGATAAACCATTGTTTATTGAATGTAATCTGCAGGACATGAAGTTTTTCCTTTCTACAGAACTGTAAAGCACTGCATGAAAAAAACCATCAGAGGTCACTGTAGTGCAACAGGTTATAGACACAGTGTTAAAGGATACTCTACTTAAAAACTCTGCGAACTACATTTTAGCCAAACATTTTAGTACATACTGCATTTTATTAAAATATATGTGTTTTTGCCTCATGTTTGAATGATGCTATGTAAAAGTCTAAGATATTCTCCTCATGTCACAGAGGTAAGCTGTTTCTATGGCAACAAACATGCTTATGCTAAAACACAGAATATTTTTCCCTAGGAGTAATGATGACTTACTTGGAAATGACTCCGTTTAAAAGTAACCAAAAAAGACAACTACTTTAAGACTTACCTAAGACAAAGTCTAAGACTTAATTTGTACTTGGGTATTACTTCTGGTTACTTTTGTTTATGCTGCACTGCTAACTGCCTTTGCTAATTTAAAAAAAAAAAAAAAAAAGCGCAGGTGCTAATGTAAATATAAAGTTAAATTAGACCTAGAAAACTTTCAAAAACAATTAAATATGTTATTTATCAGACAAAAAATACCATTTATTAACTGTTTTTAACAACTTTCGTACGCATACACACTCATCTTTGATTTTAATTTTCTGACGAGTGTGGCTGGGGGTCAACCCCAAACGGAGTCGATTCTTTGAATCCTGGATATTGGGAATTGAGTCGATTCTTTGAATCTGGGTATTGGGAATTGAGTCGATTCTATGAATCCAGGCATTGGGAACTGAGTCGATTCTTTGAATCCAGGCATTGGGAATTGAGTCGATTCTATGAATCCATGCATTGGGAATTAAATTGATTCTATGAATCCGGGTATTGGGAATTGAGTCGATTCTTTGAATCTGGGAATTGGGAATTGAATCGATTCTATGAATCCAGGTATTTGGAATTGAATCAATTCTATGAATCCATGCACTGGGAATTGAATCGATGCATTGGGAATTGAGTCAATTCTATGAATCCATGCATTAGGATTTGAGTCGATTCTTTGAATCCAGGCATTGGGAATTGAGTCGATTCCCAACATATTTGGTTGACTGTAATTCATTGAACCAAGAGTGGAGTCTAAGGCCATCCATGTAGGTAATACAATGCTGAACACAAACCAAAGAGACCATTATTAAACATTTATACAAACATTACAAAATGTTTAGAAGCGCACTCTTAAAATGCAGGAAGTTACATCATTGTTTGAAGAAACCTCAGTCCAAATTTCAGGATGGATGATCTCTGTAGGATAACAGTATCCTAATAAATCTAATGGCATTGACTATTTTTTTAATGATTTGATAACATAATTCATTTTGTTTGTTGTATATTTAGTAGTTAAATGTTAAAATTGTCACAGACAGAGTTCAGAGTTCAGCTGTGTTCTTAAAAAAAACTTTACATTTCTTTAAAATACAAAAACCCATTAGCATGACTCTCTTGGGGATTGACAGCTTAATCCAAATTACAAACAAAAAATAAGATATACATTTATGCAGTTGTACAGCACTTGACATTTTTCATAATGTGATTTGTGCAATCATGCCACTTAGTTTCATGTTTTGAAGAAAAAGGAGTGTGTTTACACATCTGTCCTCTGATTCTGGTCATAGCCCTATTTAAAAACATTTTTAAAATGACATTTTTATAATAATTCTGTTAGGAGTCTTGAGAATAAAGAGGGAATATGTTCTATACTTTTATCTGCATTCTAAATTATGTTAGTTGTTGGATGATTTTATGATATACTATCTGAATACCCAGTGGCTCCGCTCACTGAGTGCAAGGGAAAAAAAATAAAATGCAGTATTTATAAATATAGAATAGAATTAGAGTTATTAAATTATAGTAAAATTAACAGCCTCTTCTAGTAGAGCAGAACTACAGCTAGCCTGCTAGCTAACCCCAGCTACCTGTATTAGCTAGCACCACTAACTGCACCGAACCGTAATGAGACCAAATATGCTTGAATGCAAATTAAATTAATCAGGTTTTATTATATTTTAATATATTTAAGTCTGATGCAGACTTTGTGAGCTGCTTCTATAAGATGTTGAAATAGCGAGGCCCTGGCATTAGCTGCTAATGCTAATGCTAACGCTAAGGACGTCAAAGTTAATGACAGACCGGCCCGGTGTGTGTTAGTGCCGCCTGTAGTCATACGTCATTTCCGTTTCAAACACGAAAAGATTTTTATATCTATAGATTATTTTAAAATAGGAAAAGTTGTGGTGATAGAAAAGTTAAGTGTCGAAAGATGTGCATGTTAGACTGTATCTATCATACACGGTAAACGTAAGGAGGACTTTTGCTCAAGCATGAGTTTTCTTAACCCGCTGACACCTTCGTTTTTATCTCACCTCATCTGTCGCCCTGGTTCTCCTATCTTCCTTTTTATTTTGTAATATTTTAGCATTTACATTATGATATTTTAGCATTTTAACTGCACTAGGGTTAGAGGTTGTTCTCTCCACCACTGCAGCTCTTAAACAGCTTCAGATTTAAAGTAAGGTCCCCAGTGGGTTTAATTTAAAGCTCACAATTTACAAAATTTGGTCTACTCTGCACCACTTTGATCTTGCGAAAGTTTTGGAAACCTCAGACCCGAGCCAACTACTGGCCCATCATATTCCTGCTTCATTAGCAGACCTTTAGCTGCTTCGCAACAATTAAGCTGGTCAAGCAGCTGCACTCTGCCCAGGAATAAACCTGACTAATGATTTGCTAAAGAGACTTGACAGTGTGTTACAGTGAACAGTAATTGAATTTTAGCCCTAACAAGGCTTTGAACAAGTGCAAGAAATATTTTATAAGCTTGATGCAATTTGGTGAAGCAGATAATGAAACATAATGAATATTCCCTTTTGATTTTTTTTTTCCTGTATAGTTGTCAGAGAAACAAATCCAGCCATCCAGCCATCAGACGTTTTCTGTCTCTTCTTTGGTTTGTTGCTTGGCTATAGGCAGATGCTGTGCGCAGTTATTTTGTTTTTGCTTAATATTCACTACCAATTGTTCCCAAACCATTTTAACAAGCTTGATGTGTCACAAAAATGCATGCACAGTGCAATGTTTGTAGAAAAATGCCCGTGACATCCACATAAGCCTGCAGCTTTGCCGCTTCTCTATGTACAGTATTTGTGCAACCAAGAATGGCAAGTTTTAGTTTCTGTTACTCCAAACATGATTTAATGTACTATATGAATCACATGTAGGTGTCAGTTAGACCTAATTACATTAACAGCGCCCTCTCAAAAAGTAAACACTACACCTACAGTATGACCATTTCAGGCATAAGCTCTATTACTAACAGGACATTTAGTGCTGTTGGAAAATCAGATTTTTTTTTTGTATAACGACTTGGAAACAGACAAAACTGGAGCAAAAGGCTTTTTTTTCTTTTCTTTCATTTTTTTTTTTTTTTTTTTTGGTCCAAAACAATTCGACATCAAAAGATTTTTATCACATTATTGAGACCACTTACACAGAAACTTAGATCACAAAATGTGTCACAAGCCTTGCAAATTAGAAGACAAAATGATGAATTGGATCAAATTGGATTGAAAAACAATAATCAAATATTAAAAGAGGGTGCACTTTTTACTGCCAGATCAAGGATACAGTAAGTAATCACCAAACTGGAACCCCATCATTTGTTCCATTTAGTGTAAAAGTAATAACAGGCATGTCAGAGTCTCCTGTGTGATATAGGACACTGGCCATTCATTATGCACTGGACCCAATGTGATAAACCAGGCTAATAGAGACAATCTGTAGGCAAATAAGGTCATTATGATAATAAGAGTGGTGATAAGATGGCATATTTTTGCTTACTTGTTTTGTTTTTACCTTATTTACTGTGATAAACAAAAGAGCATCATTAGATTATAGCGCTTCTTTGAATTAGATTTCAGTGCAGAAAACCAGCACCATGTGCTTCGAATTTATAAAGCATGAATCGAAATGTGATTAAACTTTTGCAATTAGGTCCTTATCTGAGCCTGTAAGTTCATGGACATGCTTTTCTAAGCTTTATAGCTTTAAGGACCTGAGTGAGAGAGACCTGTAACTTGGTTAGTAGTAGCTTATTTTATCATATTGTATTAAATTAGCCTTCAGTTAGCTAACCTCTTATTGTATGTACGAGACTAACTGCCAGAGGGCTCGATGAGCTCTCTTAATTGTCTTTAATAGCTGAAATGTTGTACTGCCTTAAACTGACCTTGCTTTATTATGCCTATATCTTAATGTTAGTTTCCAAATGGGAGTAGGAGAACTACTATATGCAGGACTACTAAACCCGGCTTGTTAATATGATACCTTGTATTTAGGTCTCCTACTAACCTATGGTCATAGTGGTGAAAAACTGTCAAGAGAAAGTAGCCAAAAGACAGCCCATATATAGGCCTAGCCTGGCTACTAACAATATCATCGGTTTATTCAGCAGATATTTCCATTTTAGTACAACCCATAACTGTCACCATACAAATGTCACGTCAGTCATCCACCAAGTGGAGGAAGTCGTATTATCTACTCTTACCTACCTGCCAAGGTAAATTGTTTTGACAGGAGGGATAATGCTATGTGCCTGTCACATATGTGTAGGAAAAATGTCTGGCTGTCAGGCAGTTGGTAGAGATTGGCAGCCCTTTAAAAAGGTCATTAGCTATAT
>JAOVYU010000060.1:13196174-13206288 GCA_025674565.1 Synodontis membranacea | reverse complement strand
ATACACTGTAGTTCTATTTTTCTGAAATACTAAAATTGCTGTTAATAAGGCCAAGACATGTTTGTTGTTCATCTTTTGCTTCTGCTGCACTAAAGCTACACATTAACCTGAAGTTTACAGCTAATCCACACTTGCCTCAAATGATATTTAGTTAATATGATAAGATACAGTAGACAAATGAACATGACTAATGAACTAATATTGAAGTCCTATATTTCCCTGTTTTAATTCCATACACATATCGCAGAATGAAAATAAAAATCCAGTAATGAAATTAATGGCATTAAAAATGTAAGTAAATTTTGTCTACTGTCATTTCATTAATAGACTGAAAGTTTTAATGAGCATGAAAGTCGTGTTAATCAGATGCTATGGCTTTTATAGGTGATTTCCGCCAATATCATCAGTACACCAGTTAAGGGAATATCTTTTGGACAAACGCCATTCATCTATCTAGTACCCTTCCAGAGATTTGCAGACTTTGATTTGATTCCAGACTTTGTTCTGGTGGCTCATGGTGGCCTTGCACTGCACTAAGGTAAGCCTTAATATTGATTATACGGTCATGTTATCTAAATTCTATCTGAAATGCCCTCAATTATATGCATTTACACTCTCTTATATCTGAAGTCTTAGTATGCAGTGTAGCACAACAACATGCTGGAATGATGCCACAAAGCAAATGTAAAGATGTAAACAGTTCTTCCCTTCTTTCCCATTATACATTTACAATATGCAATGATTCTGGAGATGACTGCGTTTTCTTTTGCTAAGCAGAGAAGGTGGCTGTTTCTGCAATATGGTGGTGTAGAGAACATTTCTGTAAAGTTGGAACCCCTATGTTACCCAAAATGCATATATACAAATATGCGATAAAAACATTGTGCTAGTACAGCTTTTGAGAAATGAAACTACAGATTAATGGTTGTGACATCATTTAGCAGCCCATCAATATCCAAACTGAATAAAAAAAAAGGTTTGTGCTATATTTGTCCTGGTTTGTGTAGTCAAACTGTTATTGAAAGCCTTGGGCTGCCTGTAGTATCATTCAACCCTTGACGTATATCAGTTTTATTAACAAAGCAGTTCAGATCTTAAATATAACACAGAGACCACAACGTACAATACATTTTGTTTCAGAGACACTGCCAGTTCTCTACACCCATCAACTTATGTCCTTAAAGGGGTCAGCTTACCCTTCCCAGAATATAACTTAAATTCTTTGAACTGGTCCATTCCATTTTTGCATATAATGTATACAATGGACCTGAACCAGGCTCGGGCGTCTTGTGGGCAAACACGAAGGAAAGAAAAAAGGTATATTTTGTTCAGAGCTTCCGTATGTGACGTGAATGAAGAAAGCGTTCGAGATGACTTGCAAATGGATCACTTACAATGAATTTGCAGAGGTTTTGCTGCACAAAGGGATAGCAGGTTGTGGGCACGTGTTTTCAAATCAAAATCAGCGCATCCGATTCTGACAAGTGTGAACCGGCCCCTTTATAACATTACAGTAGTGGCATTTTACCTTAAAATTCCTGAAGTGTAATAGTGGACTTTAGCAGCATATCCAGTGATTCAGATATGTAGCTTGGACACTGCAGGCATTTATATTGTTCGCATCGTCTGAATTCATAATTTCTGCATGACCGCTTCCAGAAACCTGGAATGTCAACACAACATAACACGTTCAGGACATTGCACCATACTATTCATGACATTCAGTTTTAATTTTCTATTTTGCGTATTGATTAAAATAAAATTATTTTATACATTATCCTTTGCCAGATGCAAATTCAATCACGTTAAGTTTTGCATATTACACGATTGTTAAAATTTTGCTTTTGTTTACACGTCCACATTTAGCTAGACTCTAATGAAGTAAATGCAAGGGTTTCTTTGCCAAGCATCTACATTTGTCCTAATGTGCAGAAATTCTTGCCAAGAACAGCGCTTCCCCCTGCCAAGTCCATTAAAAACACTGGATTGTCTGGTGAGTTTGTTGCAGGATCTCGTGTGAATTTGCGGAATTCACAGTGGCATATTACAGAGCAACAGGTCAGATAATGATGAAACGACATTATGTCGTTTCTTCACTGTCGCTGTTTTTCGTGTTCGCTTTTTTACTCTGACCTATTATCAGGGCCGTGGAGAGAGAGGCAGGTGACATGGCGCACAAGGGTGCTGGGATGGCAAGAGGGGGGAAAAACTGAATTAATTTGACAGTGAATAAGTGACAGCCGTTTCTGCCTCTTTGTGCGGAGCTGCTTCGCTCTCTTTCTCTCTGTCTCTAATTGCACCATGGACAGCTTTAAACACTCTGGGGAATTGAGCTGAAGCTTTGGCAGAGATGAACAGTTATTTGGTGCTGCTTTATTTGCATGATAATTAGTTAACGATGGTATATATTTTAATTTATGTATTCTCCAGCATTCAGAATAGCCTTCTTAAAAAAAAAAAAAAAAAGAAAAAAGAAGGAGCTAAGGGGAGCCACGGAGCATATCTATGCATGAATTAGAGTGATTAAAGGGTTCACTGAACTGTGCCTTGATGTGTTTATTAAATTAATAAGGAAACTGACAGATAAGAGTTTGGGTCTGGTTGAGATTTTCTCTTTCATGGACTCGGGGCTAAATTTCCTTCCTGTATTAGTTACAATGTGATTGATTTTATTTCCTTCCTTCCCTAGTTTAATTAAGCCTGAAGATACTGTTTCAATACACACTCACAATGCAAAAAATAAACTTATTAAACATAAATATCTATAAACCTTTATATTAATGTTAAACTGTTTATTTGCTTGCATTCATTTTCATTATCTATACTGCTTATCCACTGGGGGGTCATGGGTGGGCTGGAGTCAAACCCAGCTGACTTCGGGCAAGAGGCGGGATACACCCCGGACAGATTGCTGGTCTATCTCAGGGCTAATACAAAGACACAGACAGCCATTCCTATCATATTAACACATATGGGTAATTTAGAGAAGAGTTGACCTAATCCACATGTCTTTGGACTGCAAGAGGAAACCGAAGCACCCCTGGAGGAAACTCATGCAGGCACAAGGAGAACATTCCAACTCCACAAACTGCTCAAAACTGCACCACCGTTTGATTCAGACAAATCAATATTAATATATTAATGATCTATTTATATAGATACTAAACAAAAAATCCTTAACACTCTTCAATTCCCTAAACTCTAAATTGCTCAATCTTGGACTCTAAAGAATTCCTTGGTTTGTCCCTGTGGAGACTCTTAAAGGCTTCCTCCTCAGACAAAGTTCCGCGTAGAATATTTAAAACGCTTAGAACGTTTGAATAAGTATTTCAAGTCTATTTTGGACACCGCAGAAATCTTTCTTTTCTAACAGAGTTTTACTTACATGGACCTCCATGCATTTTAGAGTTAAAGTTAACTTGCTTTAAATCAGGTAAAAATTAGATAGAATGTGTTTGTTTCTGCTGCCAAATTGTATTATAAATTAGTGAACCATGTCACATCCTGCTATTCCTTTATGTGTTGGGACATATACCCTTTCTGACATTCTTCATCTACAGACAAATAACCATCCACAAAGCAAAAGTGCAAAAACATTTTTGAAGATTT
The DNA here is from genome assembly GCA_025674565.1 of Synodontis membranacea. NCBI lineage: Eukaryota > Metazoa > Chordata > Actinopteri > Siluriformes > Mochokidae > Synodontis > Synodontis membranacea. The sequence continues at coordinate 13,202,679 of JAOVYU010000060.1, read as the reverse complement.
AGAAGTTGGATTCTGCTCTTCGCTCTTTAGAGACGCGATGCCTGTCAAGTCATGGAGATCCTATCTCCCAGCCTTCTCAGACCCCCAACAACTGGAGCTCCAGAGCCTCAACTCTGACCCATTGCAGCAGCCCTCAGCTGCAGCATATATTTGGGCCATTAAAATTAAAGAAGCTCCTTGTCCATCCCGTACTCCAACATGCTGTAGGAACAAAGGGAACAATCTATTTTCCTGATAGAAGCCAACAGTTGGTAAGAGGTTTGAGATGAGTGTGAGGATACAATTTGCCTAGAGAGTGCCTGAGGATCAAGCCAGGCCTGAGTCAGTCTGGAATGAGGCTGTCAGCTGGCATTCAGCGGTAATTGCTTCCCATGGCAGGACCCCACCAGCCTGAGAAGAATGTGCGCGTCAGGCTCGTCAACCCGGGAATCAATTTTCACAACAGCCCAATCATAATTGTTTTCTAAGGATGCGGAACTTGTTGCCAGTGTGAGCGCTAGCCAAGGCCTGATTGACACTCATTGACTTGAGAGAGCAGGGTAGCAGGATTAGGGCCGATCTGGCCCACAGCTCAGAGGCTCTGCACAGTCTTTGTCACTCAGGCTGAGAGGAGTGCAGAGAGAGAAGGTTTAAAGACCTAAACTTGAACCAGTGGAACTGTCAATTTAGTGAAAACCGAGAGGCTTTTCTTGGAATGTTTCAGACTGAGTAAACTTTAGTTAAAAAAAAAAAAAAAGAAAGAAAGAAAGAAAAAGAAAGAAAATTCAGTTTCACATGGACTTATAGCACATACACAGAGAGTAAAATCACTAAATCTGTGTATAATATATAGATCCTAGTGAATGACTGCTAGATTGTTTCTCCTTTAGGTAACAACCATGGGACTGTTTTTTATGCTTTATGTTTTTTATGCTTTGAGGCCCATTTGACTTCAACTCAAAATGCGCTCTGTTTATTTCATATATACAAAGCTAAGATTGGCTGATGTTAGGCACTGGGTTGAACCGAAGGGCCCTTGAATGCAAGCTGCCACTGCTCACAGGTCCCCAGACCCTCTGAAATGTCACTTTGGCCAAGGACTAACATGTAGCACTTCCTGTCAGTGACACTGACACACTATTATCTGTCTGGAGAAGAGAGGATGCGGTGTTGTCAGAAATGCGTGTCCCTACACATGTATCCATCACACAGGGGCAGATGGCTAGGATCGAATTATTTTGGTGTAAAAGCCCCTGTGAAGTTCAAAACGATTACTGCCGCAGATGCCTCCTGCAAGAGGCATAATAGAGAAGCATCTTGGGAGAGCAGCAGCCGTACAGATGATGCTGGGGCTTTCTTCTATGCTCAGCGCAGCAGAATGACAAGGGAAAGTATTACAGTGCCATGGGGGCCCCTAGCAAATATGAGCTTGAACATCAATGAATCTATTGTACGTTCTGTGAATGTCAGCTCGAATGCTCGACTACAGTCTTTTGAGCCAATTCCGCTTTGGTCGGTCTTAGAAAGGTAGCTACAGTATAGACTTTCTAAAAATTGAGAGAAAAGCCTAGTCGGAACACTAGACAAAAAGCAAAAAAAAAAAAAAAAAGAACCATGGTGTATGCTGATTTATATGTAAATATTTCTGACATAAGTACATCAGTGAGTATGCATCATTAGAGGCTACTGAGCAAGTCTCACTGGGACTGGCCTTCTGTTGCTCAGTCACTGGCTTCATTAGCATCTACCTTCTCCAACCTCTCTTTAGCATGAATACGTGCATCTTTCTAGCATGGACTACCGAACATATCCTCCGCTCAGGATCCCTCACAGAAATAAACAGCCAATAGAGGCCATTTTTAGGACTCTACATCATATGGCCCAGGAACTGAAAATATTGAGTAGATAATGTTTGTGCCAGCCTCTTCCTCCTGTAGGGCCGGGCACTAAATGACTACCTGAGCACATATCCAGTTCCTTTATCCTGCATCTGCAGCATGAGCAGAAAGAGCTCACAGCAGGGGGTAATATGTGCATGCGTGTATGTGGTAGGTTTTCTCTGTGGTCTCTGGTGATTGACTATTATGTGCATTCTTTAACCCACAGGAATTAATTAGCCCATCTTTTACCCAAGCAGAGGTACTTATTGCATGTTTGGGCACCATGCTGTGATTTTTTATTTATTTTTTTTTTTTAAACCCTGCTCGGTTTTCCACCAAAAAAAAAAAAAAAAAAATCATTATACATCATTCTAACCTTGCTGTCTTATGCAACGCATTTTACGTTTTTGTTTGCACAAGGAGAAAACTCCTCATTGAGAAAGTCTCTATTTTATTCTTATATATAAATTCAAGGTCTTGTCTTAAAACAAGGCATGGCATAATAATACAGAATGTGAAATTATGACCTACAGAGTTCTCTCTGGATTGGGAATGAATGAGAGATATTATAATACTAAAGGCGTGAAATGTTATTATACTCCTCCATCACTCACAATGTAAGATACAATTAGATCAATGGTTGGATCAAGTCACACGTGAATCTCCTCTTTCCTCATCCGTTTATTCCCTACTGTGTCATTACGGAGTGACGTGGACATCTGTGGGGGTGACTCAGGGAAACAGTCAGCCATCCTTTAATCTAGTACAGCCGTGTTTCTTATCTGTATACAGAAACGACTTCAGTAAGATGAGCTATTACCTCTAGCATGTGCTCTATAGCCTTCTCCGGGAAGAAGCCCATGTAGCACTGAGATCCTCCTTATATCATCTGCAATGCTAGGACGCCCCACTTTATAGTGACTGGCCCAAGACAGAGTGCAGCAGATGTTGCACAGAATGGCCCGATAATTGCCCTTAACTCAGCTGTTTAGGAAACATCAGGGTCAGGGGTGAGGTGTTTTTCTTGTTTTCCTGGAATAAAAAAAAACAAAACAAAACAGGAAAATAAAATGGATGCTCAGCATCATTACAACTGACAGAGCTCATTAGAATCTCTCCTGACACCTGTCAGTCTGAAACTTCCATCGTGTCCACCCTGGCCTCATCATCTCAGAAACCTGGCAGTCCCAGCGTCAACGTCCCCATAAAGGAAAGGGTGAAAAGTAGTGGGGACACGCGCTACCAGGAAGAGGAATGCGTTATTGCAGTCTGACAGGTGTCTCCATGTAAAAGCAGCACCCCAGCACATGTAGCACATCAGCAGACTGAGTCGGCTTCATTGTGATCCAAATTAGAGTGGGACCGCGCGCATCTCACAACGCTACCTCATCAGAATCTTAAGTATTTTTATGCAAACTATGAGCGTGTTTGTTAGGGAGCACCGGCAGCGCCTGATGAGCATCTCATTATCTCCACACCAGCCGAACACACTGTGTGGAGCATAATCAAAGCCTGGGGGTACGTATTAATTATCCTTTTGAATAGTGATGAAATTTTAAAAAGATCTCCTTAAGGCTCCCAATCATCAGCAGATGAAACAAAGCTTGGCGCAGCTTGTGCGCCAAGGCTCACATGTGTTTTTACATCTGTTCAGGATATTTCAATTTGATGCTCAACAAGCTAAACCTGAGATTAAAGGATCATACGTGTCAGCCACACAAACATCACTTCCAGAGTGAGCAGGAGTGTTCCAGCACAACCAGGAGAGAGAGAGAGGCATCACCCGCCACAGACAATGGTGCATGTGTGTCTGTCTGTGTGTGAGTGCATCTTAGGGATGTCTGCAAGTCAGGGCTGATGTGATGCCTCTCACATGTTTGAGATGTCAAGAAAGAAATCTGTCTCCGGTTTTGCCCTTTGGAAATATTCATAACCTTTTTTCTGTTCTTTTTCTTTTTTTCTTTCTTTCTTTCTTTTTTTATTTTTAAAAAAGGTGTTGCTTTTAATGAACACGTTTTAGAAATTGTTTCCAGCATTCATAATTAATGGAATAAAACCTCATATATGAGCAGGGTTAGTTTGTAAATGTGCATGCATAATAAAGCACAAGACAGTACTGTTACAATAGAGCACCTATGAAGCTGATGGATATTCTTTGCACAAGGCCAGTATCTTTAAGTGTTCGTTTTGGTCTGTGTTTTTGAACAAACGTGCATAAATGAACTCTCACTAAACGAAGTCCACCGATAAAGACTAATTTACACTTTTAGGTTATTCAAAAGCTCCTCACAGGTTCTTTGGATAGTTCTTAACAGAATGAATTTCTGAGTTCTGCTAAAAAAAATATATATATAAAAAAAACCCTGAAAGGTAAACTATCTGCAGTGAGTTTCGACGAATTATTGCGTGCTTATTGTATTATAACGATTCCTTTACTAATATTTCTTTACTAATAATTCTATATTTCTGGCTAATCATTTACTAATATTGCTTTGCTAATATTCCTATTTAATATTGTAATATAACCTGAAAAAGAGGAAAAATAAATGTATGAACAGCATGAGACTGACCTTTGAATATCAGTATATATATTATCCACCCTCAGCTAACTCTCCTACTCCTGCCCTGCAGCTTCCTCTCCTCCACCGAGAGAACTACATCTCATATATGCCAGTGGCAAAAACCTAATAATCACTTCAACAATCTCACATATACCAAACCTTCTTTTGTTTTCAATGCCAAAGCCAAATCAGCAATCTCCATGTCTCTTGCTTTAAAGCTATGGACCAGAGGTCATCAATTCCAGTCCTGGAGAGCCGGAGTCCAGGCTGCTCTGACACACCGACTAAGCCTGATCATTAACTGGTGAATTAAATCAATTGTTATCAAGCTACGAAATCATCAAACTGTGCTGCACTCCAGGACTGGAACTGATGACCTCTGAGGCAGAGAAACTGTAGATCAGTGTGCTAAGCTGATGATAATGTGTGCAATCCTTTGAAAGTTCTGACTTCATGTAATTTGTCTGCCTGTTGTCTGCTTCCATGTCCATGCAAGAGAGTCTGAGAGCTGCTTAAAACGGAGCGGCAAACATAATTGTGACAGGCCGAACGAGCAGGTGGGGTCACAAGCAATAACGGCAAATGAATACCGGATCAGCCGCAGCATAATCAGGCATGGAGGAACTTGAACCCCATACTCCTCAAACAGAGCATTATTCTGCACCTAGAGGTGAGACTATTAACACAGGAGGGGATAAAACTCCAGCTGTCAAACTCTCACCCTGTCTGCTCTCTTTCTGCCGCTGCACTTTATGTTCACACGTTGCATTTGCAAATGATTCTTCCATTTGTCAAGTTGTTGGCAAACCTGTCACCCTCACCTGGTGAAAAGCAAATAATTTATTTATTTGACTTCAGCATAATTAAAGGCATTACCACGGTGCTTGGCAGTGACACCTTTTTATGCAATCAGGTGCCAAAGTGCAAAGAGTTTAGACATGCCCGTAGGATGGGTGTAAGTTTTCCCTTTTTCGGGCTTCAAAAAATTAAATCGTGGCAGGATGAAGGAGGTTCTTGCTGCTGCCTCCTCTAGAGATACAGTAGGAGACAAGAGATGAGTATGGAGAAAAATATTTGAATACAACAGCCCGGAATACATTTAGCAAGAAAGCTTTTGTGAGTGTTTCTCTACGATGTAGACTGGTGGATTTTCAGCAGGACTATGCAGAGAGAATTCTGAGATTCTGGTTCCTAGATTTTTTTTTTTTTTCTATTTTCCCTGATTAGGGAAATGACTTTATAAATGTTATATATTTATCACAAGCAGTGAGTTTCAGAAGAAGTTGTTGATAACTCTTCATATTTAAATAATTGAATAGAAAGGAGATTTGATTTGATTCGATATCAACAATCCTAACACCCCCTATCTTCTTTCTTCACACCCGGACCCAAGAGCAGGCTTGATGTCAAACAAGAACGGATTTCCTCATTTCTTTGAACTAAAATGCTGTAAAGGAGTCTAGCATAGGTACAATCTGGTCAGCCTCCAGTGGGTTTGCCAACAGTAGCGTTTGTCATCCACCATTTGCTGCCTGGGGCCTCTGACAGCCTCGACCTAGCATATTAAAAAACAAGATGATGGAACTAAAAACAATGCTGGTGGAAAAGAGATTGTACTGTTTTACATCTCCTGTAAGTGTCTGCTTCAGGGACAGTTTATCTGCAAGATACAACGGCTCTTTGACATTGTCAACTTCTGTCATGTCGCAGTTAGTCTTCGATCATGGCGCAGCTCGAGTCACTGCTCCACCTGCATGTTCTTTAGGTGGCTGGTAAAGAGTATGAGTCGGCTTGCTCTTTGTGTGGAATGTCTCCGGGCCTTTATGATAATGAATCTTCCCCCCACTAAAACATTACAATAAATAAAACATGCCATTCCAAAGAGTTTGATCTGTTCTCCCTCTCTCTCTCTCTCTCTCTCTCTCTCTCTCTGTGTGTGTGTGTGTGTGTGTGTGTGTGTGTGTGTGTAGATAGTAGACACTTTCTCACTGATTCACATACACACGCACACACAGACACTCTAAAAATACACCAGGGGCTGGGATTTTTTCCCATTTTCCAGGCAGTTATATACAATGTGTGATT
>JAOVYU010000060.1:13151424-13170338 GCA_025674565.1 Synodontis membranacea | reverse complement strand
GGGGTTGGTTGGCTTCATTGGTGTTGTTGTGCAGCCCCGAATGATCACCAAGTGCGTCACTTGTGGTTACATCTGTGACAGGCTCAACTGAGGACGCTCAGTATCCAACTCCTTTTAGAACCCTGGAACACTAAAGCTTTAAAGAGACCATTTCATTTAAAAAGGAAAACTTTCACATATTATGTATTAATTTAAACGTGAAGCTAAGTGTGATGCTCATGGCTATAGTATCTCAAATTATTACAATATTTCCTAAGATCAATCAAAAAGGATTTACAATGCAGAAATGTCCAAGGGTCTAAAACGTATGTTCTTTTATACAGTCAGCACTTGGTTGGGGCTCCTTTACCACAAATTACTGCATCAGTGTGGCGTGGCATGGAGGTGATCACAGCTTGTCACAGCTGAGGTGTTATTGAAGTCCGGGTTGCTTTGATAGCAGCCTTCAGCTTGTCTGTATTTTTGGGTTGGTTCTCATCTTGTTGTTTCTCATCTTCCTTTTGACAATACAGGTCAGGTCAGGTGAGCTGGCTGGCCAATCAAGCACAGTAATATCATGGTCAGCAAACCATTTGGAAGTGGTTTTGGCACTGTGGGCAGGTGCAACCCCCCCCAAGTTCTTGAATCGACTTTTCTTGACAATGCCCTCAAGGCTGTGGTCCTCCCTGTAGCTTATGCATATTTTCTTACCGCACTTTTTCCTTTCATTCAACTTTTCATTAGTATGCTTTGCTACAGCACCCTGCAAACAGCCAGCCTTTTCAGTAATGACTTTCTGTGGCTTGATTGTGGTTGCGTGCACTGAACTAGACTGAGAGATGCCCAGTATTTATACTGTTTATACTGTTAACGTTTAAGAAAAAAGTCAATTTATAAAACATGAACTGGTTATTTAAAAGCTTAAATCTTGAACTAGGTGAAAAGATACACAGTATTTCTACTGTTCAATTAGTAAATTTCTCAAACTTGAAATGTATTATTCCAATTAGATATTCACATTAGAGATTTTTTTTAGCTGCAGTAGCTGTATAATTATCAAAATTAAAATAGAAAAATGCTTGATACATTTTAGTTTATGTGTAACCTGGACTATATCAGCGGGAATCAAGGATGCTATAACCGACTGCCTCGTGCATGCTTCGGCACGAGGCTTTAATGTCGGCTGTGTGGCGATGTTTATTTTTTTCAAACCCGGTTCTATGTTCAAGCTCTGTGCAATTGAAACCATGTTTTAAGTTTGCACTGAGATGCTTATTTATGTTGTGCTTATCAAGGATGCTATAACAGACTGCCTCCTGCATGCTTCGGCGCGAGGCTTTAATGTCACTGCATGAAGACTGTGTGACGATGTTTATTTTTTTAGAACCCGGTTCTATGTTCAAGCTCTGTGCAATTGAAACCTATGTTCTAAGTTTGTACTGAGATGCTTATTAATGTTGTGCTCTAAGTTATTCAAGTTCTGTTCAATCGAAACCTATGATCTAAGTTTGCATTGGGATGCTTATTTACGTTGTGCTCTTATCCATGCTCTAATTTTAGTCACAAGTTCTGTGTAATCGAAACCTATGTGCCAAGTTGAAGTTATTAGCCCCCATTATAAGTTTCCTGTATCTCCTTCCTTGTTCTATATCTGCATGTAAGGGCAATCTAAGTTTATGTTTAAAGTTTGATGTTCTTAGCCTAAGCCCGAACTCTGTCCTCTTATGCTGTTTGCCAAAGATCAGGATTCATGTCTATGTTTAGAATGTACGTTGTATGTGTCATCCTTAGCATTTTGTAGAGTGTCTGTATTTATGTCGGTTGTCTAGCTTAGCCTTCATTCTTGTTCATCATCTCCGTTGTTTTATACGTTCTGTGCTCGGTGCACGAAGACTATGTTTTATGTTTAATGTTCTGCCCTCTTATCATATGTCTACGTTAGAGCATGTCGCGGCAGATCGACACTTCAGTTCAGAAAAAATGAAGAAAGGAGTCAAAAATATCGTTGAAGTATTTATTTGGCTCAATCAGCAAAGCAAAACAAAAAGATGATCTTCTCTCAAGCAAGGCTCAAAGTGAAGACCCCGAGCTCAGAAAAATTCCCTTAGTTTATATGATTTTGCCTTCCTCTAAAAAGTATGTTAATTATGTTAATCTGACTCCTCCCTTGACCGCTTATGATTCGCCACAACTATTTCCTAAGGTTTGTTATTGAAGGCTTGTTCCGCCTTAGCTCTGCCACAATTATTTCCTGGCTTTCTCAAGGGGTGGTAAAAATTAGAGGTCAGTGACCTTTGCCAATTCCATATTTTGACTTAATTGTTAATGTCCATAATCGTTATGTTTGTCTGCGTGTGTGCTTATGTGACGTTAATGTCTGTCTATGTGTGTGCTTATGTTACTTTACTTATCTTTTTGGCTTGTCAAATGTTAGCCATGTGCTTAATGGTGGGAGAGCGCCAGCTGAGCCTTCAACCTAATGGTGCATTATAGTCTAACACATACATCATTACTCTTATTCTTGGGGGTAATTAAGTGTACATTAACCCATAGGGAAACATAGGGCTAATATTCATATTCATTAACAGCATGTAAAGAACAGCTGAGTCATGCTCTGTGCTCGAACATGCCCGAACATGTAGACAAAAATAATTTATTTACTCTGTCCTTATTAAACTGCATTGAGGTCTTAAGCGAGAATGCTAAGACCGTGTTAACCTGCATTGAGGTAGTAAGTGAGAACACTAAGGCTATGGTGATGCATCTGTCCTGCACAAGCTCAGGGCTGCTCAGCTAGACTTCCTGTTGTTTTTACAATCATGTTTATACTGGTCAAACAGAAGAATGAATTTACTAGATTAAACAGAAAAGGATGAATTTGCTAGAGTCTGCTAAAATCTGCCACCATAAGCATCTGTATGTATAGTGTGTTTTGTCTATGCTCTAGGTCAGGGGTGTCAATCCTGTCCAGAAAGGGCCGGTGTGGGTGCAGGTTTTCATTCTAACCAAGCAGAAGCTACAGCTGATTCCACTTGTTTAATCAGTTGATCTTGATTTTCAGTAGACTCAGCTGTGGCTTCTGATTAGTTCGAATGAAAACCTGCACCCACACCAGCCCTTTCCTGACTGTTTAGTGTTTGTGTTTTTCATAATAGTATATTTGCTCATTTGAAGTGTTCTCATGCCCAAGTGGGTTGCCAGCTTTCTTAGCTCATGTTTGGTTATGGTTATTTACTTGGTCTACCTGTGTTATAGTTTCCCTCTTACCTTAGTACTGTATGCTGCCTTATTTAAATAAACTGTTTATTTAGCTTTCACTCTTTCTCTGCTGTTCCCTGCATTTGCGTCCTTTATTCACACATACGCCCGTCACCTTCCTAGTGAATCGTGACAGTAATGAGTCTAGAAAACATTACATTTTTACTTTCTTAAATAACTGATATAAGATATTGCACTTTTTTCCCCATATTCAAATTTTTGGAGATGCACTAGAATTTGGACTGACTCACACTGACTTATGCTAGCCCACGCTCCATTTCAACTTTGCGCTGCCATGTAGTTAACTCTCTATACAGTCATTTTTACTGACATTTTCCCCATGTGATGTAGGGACAGGTACAGATGCATGTTTTTGGCCAAACGTGTGTGGGGGGGGGGGGTGGATCTGTGTCCCTATAAAACTTCAGGGACATGTCCCCCCCATCCCTAGTACCATCTGCACCTGTGGAAGCATACAGTGGTCTTGGATGTCTTTGCATGCTATAGCAAAACAATATCCCTTCACTGGAACTAACAGGCCCAAATCACTTTCAATAAATGCCCCTGTGAACAAAGCAATCTCAAAGTTTTCGAGTAGAAGAACTCAAATGATCTGCACAGAGCCCTGACCTCAACCCCACTGAACTTCTTTGGGGTGAATTGGAACATCGACTGCACCCCAGACCTCCTCACAAAACTAATGCTCTTGTAGATGAATGAATACAAATCCCCAAAGCCACTCTCCAAGATTTAATGGAAAGCATTTTCTAGAAGAGTGGAGGGTTTTTTTTGTTTTGTTTTTTTTTAGCAGAAAAGGGGGAACTCAATTGCAAAATTTTGCCCATAAAGTGCATATCAGGAACTGATGATTGTCATCTTATGACATTCCTCAAGTGCAGTATCATGAAACAAGATAATGGGTTTCCCTTGTTTGCATAATGACAGTTGGTATGCTTAACCTTGTAAAATGTATAGGCTAGAATGAAATATTTTAGAAAACAAAACGTTTATTTAAATGAGCAACATTTATTATGAAGGAAGATGCTGCATCATATGAAGTACAAAGTAATCAATATGCATTGTTATCTAAAAACACATTTGCAAACGTAGCATAATGAGCTTTATTTTTTTTTTTTTCCAAAGGAGTAAACTAATTTAGCTAGAGCGTATTAGTAAGAGCTACCATATAGGCTAAATCCCAAAAAATCCTTAAAAGTGCATCTCAATCAAATAATATTTCTGAAATTGTGCAGAGTACAAAATACTTAAAAATGTAGGTATAATATAAGTAATTATAGTTAGTTCAGTTGCAGTCATCTTGTATAGACAGAGATGTTTACACTTGGTTTTAAAAATGCATCTTTGGTGATCTGATCACAAGTGGTCAGCGCTAAGTAAAAACATAAATGACACATTCAAGACGCGTTTAACACGCATTCACTCAAACCACTTGCCAAAGTTGTCTGGGACGCATTTGACTACATATCTTTTGTAGTGTACATTCTAATGCATCCTGGTTTGTTCTCAATGGTTACGTAACAGGAAAATACGTCATTAATACAGGACGTGCTGGTTGTTTTGGTGACAGCGCACCAACGCTCGAAAAAAAATGGAGAGGAGCACTGATGTACATGGTTGGAATGCCTGAAAAAAAAAAATTTAAGGTAGCCTATGTTGTAGTTTTTATTAATAACATATCTGTGCACCGGGACCTTTGACCTTCTAGTGGAAGTGACGTAGGCAGTAAAGAAGTCTGCAGTCAAGTGGTCACATAGACACCTTAAGTACCCATGACATACACAATGGTCAACGATGCATTTTAAAACCAAGTGTTAACAGGGCCAGAGTGACCCCAGGGAATGAAAGGAAAAACATGAAAATGCTACAAAAACACATAAAACATACCGTTTAAATATCCGATGTAAAAGCATGGTTAAAAAAATGATCTATTAATACAATGAGGAAGGAAGGATCACTGTACAAATGTGGGATTTCATTTGAAAAATCACATGAGCATGCTGGCTTCCTCTTCATACTTAAAGAAAGTGAAAAATGAGCAAAAACAAGAGACCTAAAAATGGGTGCAGATTTACACATAACATTTTGAAAACTATAAATTTGAATTGGTCCGACTAATGTCTCGCTCTGTGTGTTTATCATCCGCTTTACCAAAGGAACCAGTACGAGCTGAATGGAAACTTTCTCTGCGGCCTTCGCTCAGCTCCATCTCCATCGTGCTGAGATTTTGCAGCCTCAACATCTGTCTCATCCTTCGACGGAAATCCTTTGAGGCTAAGTAGTAGATGAATGGATCCAGGCAGCTGTTGATGCAGCTAAGTGACAGGGAGAGCTTATAGTACATGTAGAGAGATTTGCCATAGTAAAGCTTTGTGACTGTGTGGGCCAAGAGTAATATGTTGTTGGGCGCAAAACAGAAAATAAAGACAAACAAGACAATTAAAGCCAGGCGCACAGCACGCCCTTTCTGGATGCTTTTGGAATTTTTGATGAGAGCACAGATGATCCTGATGTAGCAGTACACCGTTATGATGAAGGGACAGAGAAACAGAAAGCCAAACATGGCAAACAGGAAGGTTGCCCAGTGTGCAATGGACGGGAGCATGTCCTTCTTCAGAATGTCAAAGCAGGTGGTGATGTTGAGCTCTGGCACATAAAATGTCAGATCTGTCTTCTCCAACGGGCTGAGAACAGCCAGAACTACGCCCCACATAAAAACGCATGCGATAATTGCATTCCTGATCTTCAATTTTGCCTGTCTGAAGCGCATAGGCTTCACAATACCCATGTAGCGGTCGACGCTGATAGCCGTCATTGTCAAAATGGAGCAATACATGTTAACAAAGAAGGTGACTGTCAGTACGTTGCACATGCCTGGACTCAGGGTCCAGTTGTAGCCTTGCACTTGGTACATTATCTGGAAAGGGAGCGCTAAGCCCAGTAACAGGTCGGTGATGGTGAGATTGATCATAAAGATGATGGAAGGGGTCTTTGGGTAGGTACGAAACAACAGTAGCCACATAGAAAGGCCATTCCCACAAAGGTTCACCACGGTCACAATGGCATAGATGGCAGACACGAGATCACGAGTCCATTTGATTTGAAGTATGGACAAGGTATTGTTGTCTATACTGCTGAAGTTGGCACTCTGAGGCATGTCTGAGGTTATTTTTCACCCCTGTACAGAGAGAGAGGCAGAAAATGTGATGCGATGACATTTCACCTCATAACAACCTACACGCAAACATCTGCAATGTCTTTGAAAATCTATACGTCTATGCATGCCAATACCTGCATTTAATTAACGTAGTTCAAAAGCTTATGAAATTCGACAAAATGTAATCCGTATTACATCCGCGTTTAATTTATTACATGAAAACTAATCATATGTAACCTTTATCATAAAAAAATGTTTGTTTTTTTTCACAGCTTACTTCACACACTGGGTTCACACTTCCAGCAGCTGCATCTTGATGTTACAAGTATAAATACAGGATGTGCTGAAGTGTTGGTTGAAACTCTCACGATATGAGGTTATGCTTAATCTGGCAATCTAACTTGCTCATGCATTATGGAAATCTCAGATTACCTGAAGGCCTGATAAATTGCCAGGTCAATCACCAATATCTGATTATAAAATCCCTGCTGTATACTTTATATACTTTATAGCATGCATAAATGTTCTTGCATCAGCTTCTTCTGCACTGATTTGTTTTGTTGCACTGATTTTTTTTTTTTCACAGAAAGGAATGAGGTTTCATATGTGTTGGTTGTCATATCACTCATAAAATACATGTCTGGTCTATCTGGTTTTATATTCTCTAGTATCTTACTGTTTCATGATCTTATTATACATTTTTTTTATTATGCTATTAAAAATATTCATTTGACTTGATTTGGATGATTCAACTTGTTACTAATACGTCTTAGCAGGACCTTACCATATATAAATAAACTATATAAAATAAATACTTTATTTATTTACTTTATTTGTTTATTTATCTGCACTTATCAGTCTTGCGATGCTTTAGCTTTCTGATTGTCTCCAATAAGCTCTACCAGTATAAAGAAAAGTTTTCAAATTAAACAACAAAAGTACTTCTGTATGTCACTTTGGTTTGATTCATCCGTCAAATGCGTGAGGTTTTATGATAGTTATTTCCAAACACTCGCAGGCTTCTAGAGCGGTACAAGGCAACATACAGTCTGTCCAAAAGTCTGAGACACATTGAAAATCTTTTTTTTTTTTTTTTTTTAAATTTACAACTTTTGAAATTCTAAAACCAAAAAATGAAACATGCAACAGCTTGACTATTTAATATTCAGCAATTTAAATTTAAGCAAATTGACCTTGACCATGTTAACGGCTTTTTACAAAAGGTCATATTATCCATGAGTCTTTTCCCTTCCACTGAGTCGTGTGTTCAGAGAACATGCTAAAATGGATTGTAAGGGTTACACAAACTTGTGGTTTCTGGGCAAGCTCAAGTACACACTTTCATTAAAGCAAAAAAGGGAACAATCTTTATCTATAATCTATACTGTCTATCCATTCAGTGTCACGGGGTTCTGGTGCCAATCCCAGCTGACTATTGGCAAGAGGCAGGTTACACCCAGGCCAGGTCGCCTATCTATCGCAGGGCTTGTAAAGAATTCCTTTGTGTTCAGTTGAAAAAGAATGCCAAACAGGAGCATTTTCACTAGACTCAAACTTTTGGACTCCACTGTGCACATTGTTTTACATTAAAATATCAGCACACTGCCAAAAATTATATCTTAGCAATTAAAATAGTTATATTCTGTGAATACAGGCAACTTTAAATAAAACTGGTTTAATGCAAATATTTATATTTATATTTAATAAAAAATATTTCTAGATATCTGCACTACATATTAGGTACCACTTCCTTTATTTAACAGAGACCTGCTAAAAATTTCCCCTTTTTTTTGCTATGTAGTATTGCCATAATGGTCTTTAGTTTTGCTTTTTTGTGTGTTTCACAGTGGTTCCAAGGGAAGACTAAAATGATTAAAAGGTGATAGCTTTAGTATGTCCTAGATTACATTTCTTTCAAGTTTGTGGGGGGAACCACAAAGCAAAGAGAAGCTTTTCCACACAATTGTTATGATTTACGCAACGCTACCCTACTCGTTCTCCGGCACAATTCACTTACACCAAGTTCACACCAAAATAATTAAATAAATAATAATAAAAGCTCAGCACCACGTCGACTTGATTGCTTCCATTTCTCATTAATCCTTGCCAACTAAACATATTAATTTTGCAAAGTGTCTTTGAAAGTGGCTTTCAGTGCACTCACCCAAAAGAGCACATGTAGACTTCCACGTGTAAAGGCTGTTAGTGTGCGAAATGACTGTTACAGTCAGGAAACAACTTTTTCTCTGGTCTGTCTGTGTATGTAGGGGAAGTGCGTCATCTCAGACTTCTCAAATTCAGGCTAAAATTGATGTATGGAGTAAGACCAGTAAAGAGATTATCACTATTCAATTCACCAATACGACACAGGCCAAGCAGTTCATTTTGTTTGAAGTTGAAACTTTATAAACTGTGCAGTATATGGTGCAGCATGGACAGAACTTCCAAAGAAGAGTCTTTGATTTTTTTTTTTTTACATTTTTTTTATTTGATTTCATTTCTGTGGAGCGACTGTGTCTTTTAATGTCACCATGAAAATGAAACCCACTTTATTTTTTTTGCAGCACCTGACTATCAAATACGATGTTGAAGTAAAGGTTTGTGAAGTAAAGATGTACTTAGGTGAGTAAGGAAGTGGGAAAGGAAGACATGCCACACTAACCATACGATGCACATAACAGATCTGATTCCATCAACAGATGGCTTTGAGACATCCTCTGCACCAAAACACAAGCAGCAACAGCTACTTCTGTCATCCAGTGTTGTATCAAAGATCTCATTTCATTCTTTTTTGTAAAATGGAATTTAATAAAATTCATATTAATGTATCCCTTGTTTATAGCGTGTTACAAAGCTTTTGAATCTTAACTGCGAGTACTTGTAGGGTTTGTACTAAAGACTTGAGGCCCTCGAAAAAAGCTGGCTTTTTTTTTGTTTTATTTTTTTTTTCACATGTACAGTATCTCTGCAGTATAAAGCTTACTGAACTGCAATTCTTTAATCTGAATTATTATAGTGCCTTGCTGTCAACTTCTGTGGTTGATGGGGTGTACCAACCTAGTGCACTTTTCACTATATATCAGTAACCAGAGACTCTCAGTCTTTTGATGTTTGTTCTCAGTAAGGGAACTTCCTAGAAAAATGCGAAGTCTAGTGTTGTGTGTTATGTAGGTGATGTATCACCAACATCATATCCATCTATTTATCTGTCAAATATGCTTTTTGGGTCACAGGTTTGAGCAGCAGATTCTGACCATATTGCTGTGCTTATGGCCATTCTTAGTTCACTATTTCGTGATTTCACTATCGTACACAGTAACAGTCCGTACAATAAACACAGACTATATATTTGGTGTTCATTCAGAGCTTATTTGCTGCAAACGTCTTCAACAATCACAGCGTTTGTTAAAAATGGGTCCCGTTCCAAAGCTGGTTTTATTTAGCTGCACCGGGTTATTTATCTCTACAGGGTGTGGTGTGCATCTGTTATGTTAGCTGTTCATGCAACAAGATAAAATGTGACATAAATCTGAAAGTACACTCTCGCACGATATTCTTAATGCGGAACTCTTGTGGGTAAAGCAGTGTGTGTGATAGGTGAACCCCGAAGATGAAGAAAGTACATCATTCTTTATCCAGCTTCATGGTAAATAGTCAGGCTTGGTTCTTCTAAATGTACTTCTGGACTCTTTAGAATACAAAGCAACCAAGTATCATTTTGCCAGCCATTGAATAGTCCAGATCAAATTTCTTTGCTTCAACAAATCTGAAATATTTATGCGAAGCAGAAGTGACAGGTGACTCGTGTTTATGCCTATCATGAGTTTCTATACAGAATTTGTTGTTTATGAAACTTCAACTTTGTGTTATTCCCAGGTCATCTATTATGACCTATACTCACATAAAATGCTGTGGTATTGTGGTACTAAACTACTAGCAAAGCTCATATCCAATAAGTGCAATAGAAGATTTGATAGAATAGATATTTAATTGTGGTTTGTTGGCACTAAATATATCCCTATGTAATATGAATCAATCCAGTGTAATGTGCGTTGGTGAGTGAAGAATCATTAACCAATACTCATAACCAATACTTTTTTCATCGTTACGGCTGAATTTGTGGGTTGGTAATTCAGTTAACGTTTTTCATTCATATCCTGCTGTAACTGGGTTTCACTGTGAGCGGTTGGTTGAGAATTGACTCAGGCTTGCAGAAGTGCATGAGAAAGCCTACTTCCAGACAGGATGTAATTTGCACCACCCTACATTATTATATAAATAGGTATTGCGCAATATAAAAAATGATAAACAGATAACAGCAAAGGAAGGCCAAAGGTTATGGCTATGACTTCTGATACACACCCAATTCTTTGATGATGAAAAACCATTGTTTAGGAGGTAAATATATATATTTTTTGTTTGTTTGTTTTCTACAACTTTGCCTCCAACCTGCTGGGTTGCTTCAAGCACCAGGTAGAGAGATTTTTCTGGCCAAAGACACTTATAGATTTAAAACAATAGTAAATCAGTAAATCAGGTCCTTAACCCAAGTATGGTACTGTTTTATTATTTTTCAACTCCAAATACACAGTCAAATCATCAGCATTTTGGTCCAGCTTGGAAAGCGTTACTGTAATGACCCCACTGTATAGTGACTAGGCAGATGGTGGCCTAATGGTTAGGGAAGCGGCCCAATAACCGAAAGATTGCAGGTTCGATTCCCCCGGCCAGCAGGTACCACTAAGGTACCCTGACCAAGGTGCCGTCCTAAAGCACTGCTCCCCGGGCGCTGGAATAATGGCAGCCCCCTGCTATGTGACACGTCACATATGGGTTAAATGCAGAGAAACAATTTCCCTCCTGGGATTAATAAATAAAAAATAAAAAGAAGAATACAGTGGGGCCATTTCTTTATAGTGCTTTATCACACACTATCTGTTAGACTAGAAGAGCTCACAAAGATCACCATGGTTATACAAACTGCAAAAAAATGGCACCTTACCAAGTGAAAAATATCTTGAATAGTCACCTTGATCTAGTTTTTATCTTATCTATTATAAGATTACAATAAACCAAATATGATGGATTATGCAACTTATTTCCGGATATTTTGTACTAAGTTCAAGCTTGATATAGACGTGTTATATTGACGGATCATTTTGCTTATTTTGTTTGCACTTATTTCTAGAAACTATTAATAGCAAAATTCTCTGCAAAATAGTATAAGAAAGTATAAAGCTTGAAATAAGTAGAAATGCCTAGAAAAAGGTTTAATAATCTTACATTCACATTGTATATTGGTATATTGTATATTGAGGTATATTATAACCGCATAATAGGAAATACTAGATAAATTCCACAATATTCAAAATATTTTCACTTGTTAGGTCATTATTTGCAGTGTACTGTTCTTCTTGACTGGCTTGTGCCTGACCTTAAATACTAATAAAATAAAGCCATAATAATTTTAAATATAAACTTTATGTCAAGTTCAAACTTTTGGTTTTGGTGGGTGAGCTCTGTATTTCAAAAGCAAAAACATGTCTAGTGTCAAAAACATGTCTTCTGGTACATGTTCTGAAATCAGCGCTCATGTCATTAACACATTTCTAAACAAATTCATGCACTGTTCTCTCTACAGTGTGAAATTTTATTGTAGACATGAATAAATCCAACAAAATGCATTGCAGTGTAATTATTGGTGTGAAAAAGCTTAGTTTTCTTGGTCATTCAAATGAGAGCAAAAGAACCTTGTACTGTAATCTTTACCAAAGGAATGGTGAGTCACAGAGGCATGTAAAACACGACGGCCATCAAATATACAACCATATAAAAAGCATGATTGATGTTCTAATGACATTTTACATAGATCTAGTAATGTTCAAGTTAGTCGCTCTCCATAGCTTTTAATGAAAGCCAAAACGTTTACTTCTTGGCTCGCAGTAATGTTGAAATGTTGCTTAATCGTTATAATGAATATTATGAGCTAGGCTCAATTTAGGAGTACTGCAAGAGTACAAAAACCCAAATGTCAGTTTAATATATAAAAGATCAGGCATTAGTGTTTAAGTATTTTTAGCTACGATGAAGATGTATGTGCTGAATTATTAAATCGAGCAAGAGCTTTTTATATCCAGGATAAAAGAAGTAATGTGCATGAGCACACATATATTTTATTAGTTTCTCTTATGAACCTATTTTGTAGTTACATAGCAGAAACATACATTTCATATATTAAAAAATACGCATTTCGCAACATTTGCTTATGGTTTTTTTTACAGTAAAATCTGTACTACATTATCCATAAACTCTCTCATGTTATGGAATCTATATGATTCACTACAAAAGGCATATAAATCTGTCCTCTGTAAATGATGAGGCATCTGCTCTTAGTGTGGACGTCAACAAACAATACGTGTTAATAGCCTATGTCGTGAAAATGTAGAAAAATGTTAATCCGAGGAGGCAGTGCTCTTTGACATGAAACTCAAACATACTATAGAATCTATTAACGTTAACATAATCTATAAGTTTGAATATACTGCTGACACAGTGCAATATGAAATATGATTTCTTCTCTGGCCATACTACTCTGCCTCTTGCCTTAAACTGAGGCATGCTTTTACTGTCACTCGTCTCCGCTTTTCTCAGAGCCTGTTCCTATGGTCAGCTCATAGCAGGGCTCGGTGCCCGGCTCTGGAGAGAGCCGGCTGAAGTCAAAGCCTTTGTTCCCAGACCCCATGCGCTTACGGTTACGGACTCCTGGCTGGTACAGCTGCATGGCGGGTCGGTCCTGTTCCCGAGACAATATTGAGACACAGAAGACAAGAGCAAGGGACTCACATTTCATTTCTCTTTGACTGCAGTAATCCCCTCACAAAGCCCTAATTTACCAGAACAGAAATACTCTCTGGCTCTGATCAGTGTCCTACCAATGTATTTAAACTTTAGAATAGCACACGAAATGTTTTTGACAGCAAAAGCTCTATAATATTCTCAGACATACAATTAATATGAATTGGATGTATGGAAATTCAAAATGGTCTTGTGCTTGGTTCCAAATTTAAATGACTATTGCCAGTTGCCAAAAACTTTATTACTAACATGTTGTGGCATTTGCTGTCAATAGCGAGGCCTAGCATGGTAAGGTGTGGGGCCTCCCAGCGTACATCAGTGTGGCATCCCCTCCCCTTGGTTAGAAAGGCTCAAAGGCTAGTTGTACCTTGGCTGGCAGAGCCCCTCCTATCTGGTCTGGCCCCTCAGACTGGGAGGTCCTTTTCTCCTGATGCACTAATACAGACTGAGAGAGATGTTGCCTTCCATCAATCATCAGCCCAAAATTGCCAACAGCTAAATTCACAGCTACCTGCCTCGACAGCACATCAGCATTCACAACACAAGCCTGGGCTGCAATGCAAACCCCAGGAGGGAAGAGGAAACGTGCTAGTGATGTAACATTGCCTGTACTACATAGTGGAGTGTTGGGCAAACAGACTGAATATTTTTGGTTCATTCTCACAATGCCATGACGTGCTTGTGTTGTCCTTAAGTAATGTGATGTGATGTAATGTAATGTAATGATTAACCTAATGAAGCTTACATTGTTTGCTAAACGCAGACTAGATTAGTCATACACTGATAGCACTAGAGCCTGCTGTTTGCAATACATAGACTGTGGATGATTTAACTGGTGCTCACCTTATTACGAATACGTTCCTTTCTGTTCCCCATGTCCTCTCGGTCCTCCTTGCTTGACTTGTCCCCCATCTCAGGGCAGTAGGAGTAGCCATGGTGGTGGCCATCTTTCTTTGCCCGGTCATGACAGTAGCCTTTGCCCCATTTGGTCTCCTCTTTGCGGCGCATGAACTTGTCAAACTCATAGTGATGCCGCTGCCGCTTGCGCTCCTCGTCCCTGCCTCTCTGGTCTTTATCTCTCTGTCGGCGGCTGTGGCCATCCCGCTGCTCCTTATCACTCTCCAACTGAACCCTACTGTAGAGTAGAAACCCATAAAAGCACAAGCATTCTCACTCCAGTTAAGATGGGGTGACAGAAAGCTCAAAGAGGAATCGTATTTACACATGTGTTTAAATATACAGAAGGAAAACTTGTGCACACTTGTCTTTAAGTTCCTTTGCCTTGGTGTGGCCTGTGGATTTCTCCCACTTGTTCCTCTCTGTCTCACCACTGTCTCCTCCTTTGTCTTTCAGTCTGTCTGATTCCACCTCATCATCCCTGTCACATTTCTTCAAAAGCTACAAAAAATCAGGATTATTATTATTTAAAACTACAGCTCAGCAGTGATTTCAGTGAGAAAAGAATTGCCTTACGAACATCTAAACGACAAATAACAAGAATCTGAAACAGGAAGTGGTTAGACCTTAATTTTAATATCCTTTTCAGAGTGTTTCTTCTGCTTGTCTGCCTCTTTACGTTTTCGTCTCTCTTCTTCTCGCCGTTTCCTTTTTTCCTCTTCCCTTTGCCGCTTCTTCTCCAATTCTCGACGTCTCCTCTCCTCCCTTTTCTCCTCCCGAATTCTCTGTATTAAAATAAGCAAAAAAACATAAAAGTGTCCTTACAATACTCAAATATTTATTTAAAGAAAAACCCTATATAGTTCCCGTACGCCAACCTGCTTCTCCAACTTCTTGTTCTTAATGTATTCCAGAAGTGGTGTTGTCCTTTTAGCTGAAATCAAGTGAAATTAATCATAAATCATTGCGCGATTAATCATTTTGCAAAAATAAGAGTAAACTACCAGTAAACGGTTTCAGTAGAAGACGAAATTTAACTTAACCTTTAGAAAATGTACAAGGGAAACCATCATAAGTTTAGCTTTGCATGGTGCCAAAACCATAGCTTTGTATGGTGCATATTTACCTATGAGCTCTCTTGTTTTAGCCTCAATTTCTCCCAACAGTGTTTCTGGATTGGCCATTGACTTCTCCTCATCACAAGAGTAGTTCTCCAGAAATCGTTTGTATTCTGGATCTAGCAGAATAAAAACAAACCATTGGATCTCGGCATGTTAAATGAAAAGATAAACATTCAAATAAAAGTATTTCACAACAATCACAAATACCATCTTCAATGCTTCCTGCTTTGGCATCTTTCTTCTTGAGCTTCTTCTTGGAAACTTTCTGAAAAGGTGCAAATTCTACAATGGCTGGATACTCTTGACCTAAGTGAAAGGCAGACGAAGACATTGCTCATATTATCATGTTACTCACTGATGTAAAGGTAGGTGTAGGTTGAGGACTGGAAACCCAGTATCAACAGGCAATAGTCATTACTCCGCCTCTGAGCAAGGCACCTGTAACACTCAACATCCTTGATGTCTGTGATTACTACAAAGAATGCAGTAAAGTCTTACCTTTATTATCAATAAAAACATAACCATCAAAGCGATCTCGGAAGAGAACAATATCCTCTGGGTTTTTAAAGTTGATGTAAGCCCTGGAGAACAGATGTGGATACAGGCTGCAGAATAAAACACACACGTGTTTTATTGAAGAGATATTCTGCCAAGAACAAATTTACCAGCATCTTCTACAGCATAGATTTAAAAGAATCAAAATACCTTTGATCAGCAGGAAAGAACTCAAAGTAGTCATAAGAAGGCAGTGGACTGAGATGCTCCTCAAGCTGGTCTTTTGACAGGCTGGGTGGAAGACGTCGAATCACAACCTAGAAAAGGTTTTTACAGCAAACTTCCAAGTATTGTACTGACACACTATTGGACAGTGCTGAATTTGCTCTATGGCATGAACTTATGTCAGTCATATTTAGATTAACACTCATTACATGTTAAACTCATAAAACTCTCACATCCTGTCTCTCTCAACCTTGATCGTTTTCGTTCTCGCAACTACATACCTTTTCAGTTAGTTTCTGAATGATTTAAAGCTTCTATTTTAAGATGAATAACAATATATACTGACCATCCACATCTTTATTAACATCTGTACACCTGCACATGTGTTTATCTATCCAACTATTCATATGGCAGCAGCGTAATGCAAAAAAATAAATAAAATAAAATAAAAATCAAGAGCTTCAGGTAACGTTCCTCTCCAAACATCAGAATGAAGAAAACTTTTTATCTCTGTGACTTTGATTGTAGCAAGGATTTTGGTGCCAGATGGGACGGTTTGAGTATTTAAGAAACTGCTGATCTGGGATTTTCACACACAACAGTCTCTAGAATTTACACAGAAAAAAACAAAAAAAAAAAAAAACATTTATTGAGTGACAGTTCTGTTTGTGGAAATGCCTTGTTCACATGAGAGATCAGAGGAAAATGGCCAGATTATTGGTTTGGGCTGCCAGAAAGGATAAAGTAACTCACATAATCACAACCGCGAGCATCTCAGAAAAGCAACTTTGATGTGGATGAGCTACAGCAGCAGAAGACCACATTGGGTTCCACTCTAATCAGCCAAGAACAGGTATCTGAGGTTGAGTAATTGAAAATTAGAAGGAAAAAAAAAAACATTTTCCATAAAAATAAATAAATAAAATTACTCTGTTCTTTTCCCAGTCTTCAACTGTCCAATTTTGGTGCATCTCAGATCCTTGTACTTGGCGGACAGGAGTGGAACCTGATATGGTCTTCTGCTGTTGTCGCCCATCCACCTCAAGGCTTGACTTTCACGCTGACATGTTTTCCTGCTCACCATGGTTGTAAAGAGAACTTATTTAGGTTACTATTGACTTCCTGTCAGACAGGTCTGGTCATTCTCCTCTGATCTCGATCTCTCTCATTACCAAGGTGTTTCAGCCTGCAGACCCTCCACTCACAGGATGTTTTCCTTTCCAAACCATTCTGTGTAAACTCTAAAGACTACAGGGCTTCCAGAATACTCATTCCAGCCCATTTGGTGACATCCATTCGTCAATCAAAGTCACAGGGATCACGCCCTTTCATTTTGATGTTTGACGTGAACATTAACTGAACATCATGACCTGCATCTGCATGATTTTTAAATTTATTTATTTATTTATTTTGCATTCTGTCACATGATTGCCTAAATGGAAAACTGCATAAATGTGCATGCGCGCAGGTGATCCAAATAAAGTGGACGGTGAGTGTAAGGTGAGGCTTTAAGGGGTTAAAAGACACTGTGGCTTTCTTTTTTTTTTTTGGTGTTCTGTTTGTACATAAAACAGCATTGCGTTAGAAGACTTCGAAACAACTAGGTCACGTGAAGATTTGACTGGCCTCACGAATCCTTTGCAGCACATATAACTCTCCTGCTGGTAAACTGTGTGTGTGTGTGTGTGCGAGCGCGCGTGTTAAACGTTATAATAGTTGACGTTAATAAAACATGACGCATTTACATTACAGCCTTGCTCGGTTGCCAGTCACGAAGCCTAAATGCTGTTTCATTGTTTTTTTTCTAATGCATAATCATAACCATAATGATCTTCAGGCTACTTCAGATGGTTTGTGCGGTTTGAGGAGCTCGGGTCCTGCGGCTTTCCCGATGCGCTGTCTGTGGTGCTGAATCCTCCATCAGGAACCGGACGGCGCAGAGTTCACACACACACACACACAAACGTACCATGACCTACCTTCGAGAAGATTTCCTTTTTCTCCTCTTTGTGCTTGGAATTGGCCGTGGCGCTGTCCTGCTGCCTCTGCGCGTCTCTCAGCTGTATTTCCACGACGCCTCTTTCTCTGCTCCCTGCTGTCGTCTCCTTCTCAGCCCTCATCTCTCCATTTCTCCTCCTCGCTCCAGGGATCCACAGAGACGCTCGCGAGATTTCAAGAGTCTCGCTGCGGCGCTAACATAGCTCTCTCTCTCTCTCTCTCTCTCTCTCTCTCTCTCTCTCTCTTCTTTTTCTTTTTTTTTTTTTTTTTTTACATCCTATAAGGCATGAGTATTATACATTAATTGTGAGAAATGTCCAAAAAATTACAGGTTAAAGTTCAATCCAACGAGAAAAGCCTGTGATGAGTAGCTACTGCGCTAATAGAATAGATCAGTGGCGGCTGAGAGCGTCTCCATGGCAACACAGCCGAAGTGTCGTTCTAAAGCGCGACGTTCCTTTAACGCTTTCCGGCAGGTGTCTCGCTTCCGTCGGAGTCGCTGGAGTCGCTCGGTCTCGGTGCGAAAGCGCTGGCTGTGCTCCTCGTGCTCCATGCGTCCGGGCTCTCAGGCTGCTGACTTACCAAACGGCCGTAACAGTCCCGACTGGGCACTGTAATAAACACCAACACGACTGGTTTAGGGGGGAAATGAAGGCTGTACACAAACCACATAGACTACTATTGAACTAAAAAAAAAAAGAGAAGATGACAAAATGTTTCCATAAGACGTGGTGTGTAGGTGTTCACAGTTCCTTTATTATTACAAGTTAGTCGAATGGTGTACGCTAAAGATATTCCTACCGAAAAAAATTTATCAGTTCAGAAAGTAAGCGTTTCTGTCTCTCTCTGAGTGTGACACTAAATAATCATAAACTCTGCGCTTAATCTTTACATTTATAACCTATATATAT
>JAOVYU010000060.1:13053486-13063715 GCA_025674565.1 Synodontis membranacea | reverse complement strand
TTTATTATATATATATAATTTTTTTTTTTCTTCTTCTCCCATCTGGGCCTTGCATTCTCCTGTACCGCCTATGCGACGTGTCGGCTCTATCAATAAGCGCCCAATAGGAAGTGCGCGTGGGCGAGAGAAAACAGCGCACGCGGAGGGAGAGGCGCGCGCGCTCACTACTCAGTCGCACGGCGGGCAGTAGAACAGAGAGCGAGAGCCTGAACACTGCGTAAAAACAAGAGGCGATGTCACGGTTTGTCTATTGCGTATTTTATTCATATTTGATTGTTTTTGTATGCGGTTGCTTTCATAAGCCCGTTTTGTCCGTTTGGTTGCGCGTGTCTGTTCGGTGAAGTTATTTAATGTAGACTATTCCAAAGGTTTCGGTCCTTAACGAATCAGATGACACCACTCTGAAACCCGAGACTCCTTTAGCGGTGGAGGAAAGTTGTTTTAAAAGTTTGTCTAAATGTACAGTGTGAAGGAAAGTCGCGGGTCGTTCAGGTTCATTTCGGAGAGGTGGCACTGGGTCAAAGACGTTACACTGAATGACATTTTATGGGTCGCTGTTTAGAAAAAAGAGTAAAAATGTATGTTGGTTACTATTTTTTTTGCACAGAAAATATAAAAGTTAAACAATAGACAAACCGTTTTACCCAAAAAAGAAAAGAAAAAAAGTTGTAGAATACTTTTTTTTTTTTAAACTTGAAAACCCAGTTTCGTCTTTGACCCCACTGCAAATTCTTTCACTTCACACAAACAAATGGAGGAATCAGAGATGGCTTACGTGGGTAGACTTGTGTGTAAGTTTCCCAAACAAGACCATTGAAACAGTAAGAGACTCAGTAACTGAAACATCTAACTTGGTTCCATGTATTGCAGCAAAGGCACAAATGATCAGGCTTTATTCTTACACTGAGCAGACACGTATACAGTGTACACTGATCACGGGGTTAATATTTTATGTAGCCAACAGGGGTGCTTTTACTGAGCAGACAAATAATCGAATAATTCTTTCTTTCTTTCTTTCTTTCTTTCTTTCTTTCTTTCTTTCTTTCTTTCCCATACTGACCATGTTAACTGCTTTATACCAAAGGTCAGATTTCCCTCGCTCCTGATCTCTTCCGTTGACGTAGTGATGAATTTCATCCAACGTGGATCGTAAAATTTTGCACGAACAAGCTTGAGTTCACATTGTCACTAAAACAAAACCAACAAAACAAGGGACGTACCAAACATTTAAAAAAAAAAAAAAAAAACTCTGAGATTCATGTAAATAATTAAAGGATCCTACTTTCCGCTCAAATCGTCGTCAATAATATAGCTTCTAATGAAAGTTGTTGTAGAGAAGATTTCAAAACATGATCGCTTTCACTAGTGATGTCAGACTTTTCTGGCCCCAGTTGTATATCTGTGTTGTTGCAAATATAAACCACATGTCGGACGGCAGATGGGACAGGAGATTGGAAGTGGGTCAGTGTGATCAGGGTGATATTATTCAACCGAATAGGATTTTATGAGGGTGAATTATCTGTATGATTGTTGTGCTGGGATGATTTGATTGGGTTTTTTTTACAACTGGTATGCAGTTAAGGGGTTTATTTATTAACTGTTTAATGTTTAATTTATTAAAAGACTTTTCCTTTGATCCATGCAAAGCCCAATAAAATCCACTTGTCATTGTTGCAGCCCAGTATAAATAAATCACAAATGGTACTAGTCTGTGACTTGGTGTTTTAAAACTTTGGGCTTTTTGCTAAACCAGCCTCATTCATAAGCTTTAATGTGATACGTTGTTATGTAAACTTTGAATGGATTTTTGGTGACATGCCACTTCCGTCAGCTTGCTTTTCACTACAGAATCAACGTCCGTAACATGAGATGCAATCTGATCAGATCAAAAGGCAGAGAAAATATTTTGAACCTGAAGTTTCAGATTTCTGCTAAGTCTGTGTTGGAAAGCAAATGCACAAACAATTGGAGTGTAGTATCGGATGGTATTAATTGATGCGAGGAGTTTTCATTTGACAAACTGCAAACTGATGCAGGCTGTTTTCCGTAAAACGCCGCTAATATTACGAGGTGCAATAAACATTTAAAATAAATCAAGTCCAAACTCCATCCTATGAAAAAGTAGCTTCCTCTTTATCTCGAATCAGCAGAGGCTATATGAGTTGAAAAGATCCACTTTTCCTAATCACACTGCTTTTCACAAGCCAATATTCTATCATAAGATAAACAGCAGTGGATATGGTCAGCACCAAGACTTTAAGGACAGGTGGAAGGGAGCACTTTAGCTAAATGCTACCCTAGTGAGTTGTGGACTGAAATATTACATTGTACCAAAATCTGTAAATGATTTACATTTACATATTATATAATATTGAGGATAATGTGGGCCAGCACGTTGGTGTAGTGCTTAGCACTGTCACCTCACAGCAAAAAGGTCCCGGGTTTGATCACCAGGTCGACCAGAGTGCCTTTCTGTGTGGAGCTTGCATGTTCTCCGCACCTATCCACCAGGTCCTCCGGTAATTCCCACAGTCCAGAGACATGTAGATTACTCCACTGGGGTGCACAAGTTAGTTGTAGTCTAAGTTACTTAGTTAGTCTAAGTGTCGCTCCCAAGCGGGATAAAATCGGAAGGGTTGTATCAGGGAGGGCATCTGAAAGAAAAACCCTGCCAAATTGACATGCACATGACGGATGACCCCGGACAGGAACCTCTTCTGCCGAAAGAAGAAGGAGACATAATGAGACACATAGACACATCCCTAAAACTAGACAAGCCATGAAGCATCACAAACATTGTACAGCAAACTCTCTCATTCATGCAGTTCCTCGATGATTCAAGACGGGTTAAAGAATCACAGATTGTGAGATTGATTTGTTAGTGGAGGATTCAGGATTTAGAAGACATCTAGGGCTACAGAGAGCTGTGTCACTCTTACAGTACAGATAGCGAACAGTAAGGGAAAAGTCCCTTGGTTCAGACATGCCTCCTTATGTTTTTGATTATAACTGTATTAGCTAATGCTTAGAGTGTGCATTTTAAGTAGGCTGGACGTGCATGTCTTTATAGTCAACCTGTTTTTGTTTTTTTTTCTTTTAGGACTTCTATTGTGGTGTGGCTCTTGGCTGTGTCATGCATGGGTAAGCTATCTTTTGTTTCAGATAACAGACTTTGGATATTCTGACAAGGGAACTGAAATTTAAACAACAGCTGTGGCTTATAAGGCTCTAGTCTAAATAATGATAGCAAATTAGAAAAAAGGCTAGGTATGAGGCAAACATTGTTATTCTTTCCCTGATATAATGACAGAATAGTTGCCTTTTATATATGTTATGTACGCCTTTTATGTGTTGATATAAAGGCATCTCTTCTACATCTGTGTCACATTCTAGTAAGTGAAAGCCTTTTTAGACACATTTACACTAGGTGTGTCCCAACATGACCGAATTCAAGATTGCGTTTGTTATAACAAAGTAACTTCAGATAGTTGTGAAATGAATCATCCATCACATTTGAATTAAAGGCTTGAGAGAGGGAGAGTATATTGGCTAACACAAAATGATGAAATAGTCCTTGTAATAAAGGAAGTAATCTTGGTAAACCAAGATTCTTAAAGTGAAAGAAGAACAAAGAATGCTAATAAGTAAATGTCTCAGAACTGTTATTTCTTCATTTATGCAGTTGCTGCCTGAAGTTTATATGCAGCATGGACATGAATGTCATGGCAATGTTGGGTTGAACACTATTGGGTGTTCCAATAGATCAGTGACCCCAGATACACAACACAGCTGGTTGTGGAATGGATAAAGTAGGCTAACATTGAGCTTAAAATATTTTTCTGACCTCTACCCTATTGAAAATATGTGTACTCGGCTTAACAGTCCAGTTTATGCCAGGAAACGCACAAAAAAAATTTAAAAGAAGAGTGGTGAAATATCCAACCAGAATTCTTTCAGAAGCTTGTTGCTGGCTAGCAAAAGTGTCTGTTCAAGGTGAAACTTGCTGTGGGACATTCATCCAAATATTAGGTGTTTTGAACCCTGTGATGATTTCAGAAAGCCCAAAATAAATTGAAACTTGTTCACCAAAATCACGTGTTTATATTAAAAGTGTATGTTGTGCAGTAATTCTTCTACAGAAAAAGAACAATTCCAAGAAACTACTGAAACCCAGTATTTCCATGAATTTGTGTGTGTGTCTGTGTCTCTGTGTGTGTGTGTATGTATGAATATTCTGTCCTCAAAGTTGATGTTTTAGATTTGTTGCTTTTCTGTGTTGACACAAAACCTTTGCTTAATTAAATATATTTAAAATGTAAAATGTGATGTGTGTAAAATGTGCAATACATTTGAGCAACGTGTCAGTCATTTCTTAGTTGAACTTCCCTAGAAGTAGAAATCACAGGCTCCGGATATTTCTTGTAGCCTTGCAGTCTTTCTATTCTTACACTGGGAAATTCCATCAACTCTTCTTAGTGTTAGTTCAGAAATGTTAACTGTATATCCTGCATACATGCCACTCATTCCCAAAGTAGAATTCGTCCATGCTCATATGTTTTCTTCACATGCTTGCTTAGTGGTAAGAGCCCTGGAGCCCAGTTTGTTTTGTTTCATCAGACATTACTTGTTCATTAAATGACTGGTTATGTAAGTGCATGCTTTAAACATGAATCATTTGTGGAGAGAATGTAGATCATGTTAGTGTAAAGTAAGTCTACACCATGTTAGCCGAGCTATCCGGAATCTCTTTTCAGAGATGTGGAAGTTTTGCATGGCATACGAGACCAGCCTTGGGGCAGTTCTATCAGAGATTTTTGTTTGTCTTCCAACATTTGTCCTGATGGTTCCTATTTCATTTCATTTCATTTACAAACATTACAGGTTATAACAAGCTCTATGTCTGTTCTATCATTTATCTACGTCTTTCATTTCTTTATTTACTTTTCTCTATTTATGCTGGAGAATAAACAAAATGTGTAGTACGGGTATCATATTCTTGTATTATCAATCATCACATTCTCTCATGTTTCTCATCTGAAGTATATGTATTCAATCTGTTAACCTCTTAATTTTGCAGAAAGCAGCGCAGCAGAGCCAGTGCAGTATATGAATGTCACTGTTGGACAGAATGTGATGTTGCCATGCCCTTGCTCTGAAGATACTAATAAGCTGGTGTGGCAGATTGGCGAGGAGATAGTTGTGAACCATTGTTGTGAGCAGAAAGATCCAAAGGATAAATCCTATGAACACAGGACCCAAGTCTTCATGTCATCTACTAAAGGGAACTGCTCGCTACTTCTCCGTAATGTGTCCTTGAATGATAACAAGATATTTAAATGTTATACTTATAATGGGAGACCAATCCCAGACATTCATGCAGTTGAGCTGAGAGTTGAAGTTGGCCCGAATGAAGGTAAGCTATTAAGTTTTGAGGTTTTTTTTCCAGTTTAGAGCACAGGTTGATAAAGCTACACAGGACACTATTGTGTAAAAATGCTAATGTGATGACGTTGTTGTCATTGTTCAGGTGCCGTTAACCAAAATCAGAAAAGCCCTCTGAATGATCAGTGTGATTTAGGTGAGTATAGTATCAGACATACAGTGTTTTGCAATATTGATTTTGATTTCTTATTTAATCTATTTTGAAGTATGAAAATATGGAAATATTTCTTCCTTAGGTTTTGTCGCTGTATAAATGAATCTCATAGTAATTGAATGCGATAACACCTGAACCAAAACTGATATTTGAAACATTCAGATTGTTGTTCTGTTTTGTTTTCAGAGAATGAAGCTCAAACAGGATTTTTAGTTGGTATTCCCGTAGCACTGATACTGGTAATACTGGCTGGGCTGATTGTGATACCTATCAGAAAGCACTGGCAGAGAAGACCGAGAATGGTACAAAATCCTTTTGCTGTTACATAATTATGGTGCTAATCTAAAGTAGTTGCTCTTGTTAAGTAACCAAACAAGCATAATAACAGATGTCATGAAAAACTGCTGAGTTTAGAATTGCTACTCTTTAAAGTTTCAATGATCATTAAGAAACAGTACTTCTCGAGAATGTTACTTAATCTTTTTCTGGTACTCAACCTCAAAGTTTCAGCAATATAGGTACAATAATGGTTAATTAAGGTTTTTCTTAATGTTACAGATAGTGATCCAGGATCCACAAGCAAAACTGCCTATAATGAACCACACTCCTGTGTGACCAGTAACACGATGCATTCTGGGTGAGCCAATAATTATGGTGTCACCTCACTGTGAAGACCACTTGGAAAATGATCTGAACACCAACACAGGGCATTAGAAATGTATAGACAGATCAGTGTGACAGATTTTTTTTTTTTTTTTTTACTGTTGTTGATCACTGTAAAACATTCACGTGTGTTTAAATGTACATATATTTCACCAGTTTTACATTTATACCTATATTTACATGCATTTAACTGGCAGATGCCTGCATCCAAAGTTACCTAACAGTGAGGCGTAATCTAAACTGGCTCCTTGGTGGTGCAAAAGAAAAGCGTCTGCCCTGTAATCTAGAGGTTGCCGAAGTTCACATCCTGATGAAGCATGTTTGTGGTAACTAGCTCTGTCCTTACATATCTTGGAGGTGCCTGGTTTCACCCTCCCTGGTTGGTAGGTGTCATATTATAGGGAAGAGCTGACTAGTGGGTGGGAATTGGCCACGAAAAAGAAAAAAAAAATTTGAGATGTCAGTGGAGATGAAAGTGTTGCAAGACTATGTTTTATAATCAATCAGAAACAAATGAAGCAAGATGTACTAATCTTATATTTAGTATTTTCATAATCAGTAACTGTATTGGGTTAACAAATTTTCTAGTCCACTACCATATTGTATCTTGAATGGCCCTGTGATTGGCACCCTACACTCTTAAGTCCTCTTCCAGATCTGTGGTACAGGAGTCATTGGGCCTGCAAAGGTATGAAACTAAGTGATTAGGACGTCCTAAAAAACTTAATTACATTCCAGTTGCGTTTGGCTCAAAGTCTTGCCATTCAGTAATATTGGCAGGGAGTCACGAAACTGTACAGTCATTACTCAAACATTTTTTTCCTTATAGCGAAAAAGATACTATGATTGTGGTGTGATGACTAATACAATTTCAGTCGTTTTATATTTGGAGAAGAAAGAATGATTTATTTTAAGTTTGACAAGCCTGCTTAAAAACAATTGCATAATATCAGCCGATTGCACTCATTATATTATTATGAAAGGATGTGCAGACTATAAGCATAAATTATATAACTGATCACTTTTGGGTTAATCAGTTCTTTACAGGATTATTCTGATTTCTGATTGTTCTTCAAGATATTATTCTGATGATACTTCATAACAAGTGAAATTAATAACAAAAATCACTTTGTTGACAAAAGACTGTCTTGGCTTGCTCGCAACAAAATCGTCCCATGTGATTGGTCCTTGTAAATAACCACAAAGTTCTTGTGTGGGTAATAGACCACTGCTGATTTCGCAACAATGTAGATTTCAGCAAAGTGTAGCACTAACCCTAAGACACCCTATGACCTCATTGACCTTCCAGACATGTGCATACGAGGGCCATGAGGCTGCAGTTTTGCTATTCAGAACAGTGCCAGTGTGCGTTGATTGATAGGACACAACTTGTTCCAAAGCACATCTCCACTCACTTGCATAAACGGCAGCAGAAGCTTGCTGTGAATCATTTGTTGTTGAGAAAATGTCAGTATTTGAATGAGCATTGTGAGAATCAAGCACACAGTAAATTGGAAAAAGTGAGGACCGTTGCATCTCTAAACAAATAATCTTATTTCTGGATAAAGCACTAACTGGCGCTACTGGTCACTAAGTGATTTTCTCTTACAATTTTCATGTGAAAACCTTTACAGAATTTATAATTATTGACACTTTTACCACAGTCATAATCTCTTTGAAATTTAATTAAGCTTGGCTTTTTCATGGCAGAAAGCCTAGAACTGGAAAAACAAGTATCCGTGTTGACATCTTAAATGAGTAGGGTTATACAGTAAGGTGAGAACAGGAGAGGATTTTTCAGCACAGGTCTTATTACCTTTTATAACCTATTACTGTACCTTGTTAACCTTTGTTAGAAAAGGTTCCTTCACAAAAATGAAGCTAGGCAAATGATAGATTGATATAAACAACTGAGAAAACAAGTGATAGAGTACAAAACACCTGTTTAATCATGGAGAAAGATGGGCTCCACTCTAGACTTCTGTACCAGCTGCTGCGTTATATTATATTCGCTACTTCTAGTTTCAAAGGTCACTGGTGCTTGATATCTCCCATCTGTAAACTATAAAGGAGATACTATATGTGCAAAAAGACTACAAGGCCATACTGTTTAATTTGGTGAAATTATTGGAAGCTTCCTTTTGTATGTAATTTGTGTAGTGTTGACAGGTGACTGAGTTAGTGGCATTACTTCTGCACTTAAATCTACACCTGGGCTTGTTTTCTTCTGGTGTATTTTTATTTTAATTCTCCCTATGGGATATTTTGCTTGCTTGTATTTAATACAAACACAACACAAATGTGACTTGTATTTTCATATGCCAATAGTGCAAATAAATTTTACAGTACTTTTCTATACTTGTGTCTTCTGTTAATGGGTCTGGTATATTCACAAACCTTGTCTCATAGGCAAATCCACACACAAGATTCAGTTGGTGTATATATAAAACTGAAATATGGCTGTTTCTCCATTTAAAGCCTGGGTTAAAAGGGTCAGATTGTAAAAGAGCAAGGCTGTTTTTTCAAGAAATGACATAAGTGCCACTTCCTTCTTGTTGCTGCTTCTGCTGATCTGCTTCCATGTAGATCAAAGTTGAGTAGGAAGCATGAACTTAAAGGAAAGCTGATGTTTTCATTCATGGCAGATTAATGATGTTGTACACTTTGTTTCAGAGTATTCCTTATACCAAAATCAAGAAAGACTTTTTGTTTCATGATTGATTTATTGATTGATTTGAACTGCAAGAACAGGGATTTAAATATAATTTGCAATTGCTTTTTGAATCAAATTCAGTGCTTTATTTTTGTTAGCCCTATAGCCCTGTGTTTTTCTTCTGTTTGCTTCTGTTCTTATTGAGATGAAGAAAATGAAGAAAATAGTACATATAACCAAACATCACAAGCTGTTATATTCAGGAACATTTTACCTGGCAAAACAGGAAGTCATAAACACCTTCCATCCCCATGCAGGGAAAACTCCCTGGTGTGGGTTTGTGTGGGTGTGTGTAAATACTGCAGTGTTAAACTTTCTAACCATAGGCTTGACTTTAGGGGAAAATACCAAATATTTTTGTTCCATTCATTAAGTGGCTTTGGAAAGTCCCCTTCTCAACAGCACTACGGTTGGACTTTATAGTAATTTCACACTATTACACTGAACAGTGTAGTATGCTAAAGTTTTCTTAGAAATCTTAAAATGTTAATAGTTTTATCCATCCATTATATACTGCTTCACAGGGAAACTGGAGCCAATCTCTACTAACTTTGGTTGACGGGTGACGGACACCCTTGACAATCTATTGCAGGGCTATAGACACAGAGACAAACAGCCACTTGTCTTCACGTTCATACCTACAGGTATGGGCGATTTCAAATAGCCAGTTGACCTAATTTTCATTTCATGTCTTTGGACTGTGGAAGGAAACTAGAGCACCAGGGAGTAAACCTGCAGAGGCATTTGAAGAACATGCAAACTCAACACAGAAAGACCCCAGTCAACCATCAGGTTCGAACCCAGAACCCTCTTACTGTGAGGCAACAGTGCTAACCACTGCACCACCGTGCTGCCTATTAATTGTATTAAAAATGATTATGGCCAGTATATCGTATTGTACCAACAGGTAATGTCATGGTTAAAAGTTTACAGCTAGTCCACAGGTCTTAAGGATCTGTTTAGTATTAATAGTAATAAATGCAGATTCAGATCACATTCCTGAATTAGGCACACCTAATAAATGCAGGCATTAAACCTTTGATTATTTCATGTCTACACCGTTATATAATTATTATTGGCCAAACACCAAAGGTGTGTAGGCACCATATTGGAATTGCATGTTTTAGGGGCCAAGCACCAAAAGTGAGTAAGGATACTATTTGAATTGTATGTTTTCATTTTATTATTATTATTATTATTATTATTATTAATAATAATATTTTTGTTATGGGAGCCTCTGGCAGATTATAGAACACG
>JAOVYU010000060.1:13033789-13044817 GCA_025674565.1 Synodontis membranacea | reverse complement strand
TCTGTAAAATAGAGTGTTGGATGTATATATACTGTATACTTATCATTACCAAGATAAAAATTCCGTTCTCAGTACTTCAGGTTGTGGTGTCTTTTTGTTGCCATGCCGAGTGTGGTTGCGCCTTTCACCCCAGTACAGTCACTTAAAAATCCCCGGGCATAACAGATGGATTGTTTCTTGGATCTCTACAGGAAAAATCCTGCCTTATGAGATGAGTGTGTTTAGAATTTACTAGAAGAAATTGAATGGCATATTTGAAACATGTTTTCCCTTTTCCAAATGGGAGAGCTGGTATCACATCAAAGCTGTGTGCGCAGCCATGTGGGCTGTGGGGAGATGGATGAGGGTGCTACTTCAGCTGGGTGCTCAAGGCAGGTGGGATGAAAGTGAGTGATCATGCTGTGCTAGTGGGAACCTGTGATTAGTCTTTTCAGTAAAGCCTGAAGGAAATGTACTGTGATCATTGAAGCTGCTTGATGTACAGACCAATGCAGTGTTTTACACATATCTATCCATTCCCAAACTTGAAAAATGCCACAGCCTAGTTTGATATCTGAAAATTTTCTGTGGTCCACCAAAATCTCTAATGCAGCCACAGTTCCATTTGAACTGTTTTCAAGCCACTGAAACATGTGACCTAAACATGTAGAATTGTGATGGTGAGTAGGCTGGATGCAGTAAACCTTCCCATTTAAAGCTTACAAATCGTGTCTTTTGACACTTTTGCAACATGTGGTCTTGCATGTCATGTAACTATGTAGCATGATTTTGTTTTATGAATGGCCAATGTATGATCATAATTCATAGATTTTTTTTAGGTTAAATTGATCAATCACTGTAACGTTCAGCATTTTACAGTTTCTCCAGGATCGAGCAGCTTGTAGTAAACATGTAATGCACCTGTTGAGTGATATTTCTCACTCAACAGTGGAACCCACATGCCAACTTTCAGAATCTTTCTCATTGCTTTCTGACACCTTAGAACAGTAGAATGATCCATTTACAGATGTCTTGCCAGCTCTTGAGTCGATTGTGTCACATCTTCATCCAACAGTTTCTTCAGCTCCTCGTCTTCCGCGTCCTTTGATCTACCACTTCTTGGCTTATCATCTAGCTAAAATTCATATTTTTAAAATGGCAAACCAGTTCTTGACCGCAGAAATGCCACTTGCAGCATTGCCATAAATTTAGCAAATTTCTTCTCTTGCATCCGTTGAGTTTTTTCGACAATTGAATAAGAATTGAATTGAAGGAAATGTCGGATATTGTAAATAACCTCTAGCAGGCCACCTGCTGTACCTTCATGGCTCACCAGGGGGTCACAGCCAACACTTTCATAAAAACACTTTCCTAGTAAAGGCTCAAGTGACACTATCAGATGAACTCACTGCTAAATGTTTCATACACTCTGGACTTTCCCACCTCATAAAAATATGCTATTTCTGCCTTGCACTTAATGTTTCCGGAATAGCGTTTGAGGTTTCTTTAAGCCTACCTAGGGTTAACTGGTTATCTAAGATGAATGAATGAATGAACACACATTTACATGGATGCCTAAACACAATTACACATATCATCTATCTTATGAAATAGTGTATAAAATCTAATAATTTCTCAAGCAATTTAGTTTCCAAAATGGCCTTGTACATTTCATACACCAAACCTTTATTTGGTTAAAATGATTAATCCAATGAAACATTTCAATTAAAAAAGGTAATAATTTGGCCTGTTTCAAAATCGTATCAATTTCATGAGGTTTCTTGAAAAGGAGAATATTTCTCATTCTTGTTATCAATAACTGTAACTCAAGCTCAAAGCAGGGACCTTGGAGCTGTGAGGCAGCAAAGCTATCAGCTGTGTCAATGCACTGCCTTGCATCTTATTCCTACATCTTAATTTGAATGAAATCTAACAAATTAAGGGATTTGTGCAAAATTTCTGATAAGAACAAGTTAATGATCCTGTTGTCAGATTTCAAGTCTTAATGCTGTTTCATAGTATTTCAACTAATTTTATGAATGAGTTGATAATACAGTATGTCAATCAAAGCCAAGATAAGTGCCATAGTGTTTGATTTAGTTGTTTGTTTGTTTGTTTCTTTCTTTCTTTTCTTTTTTTTTTTTAAATTTATCTGAAGTCATTTCAAAGCTGTATGTCACACAGGTAACTAGATAGGTTGTTATTTAGTATACTTTGCATATCCATATGAAATTGCCAACACTGGTCTTGGTAACAAACTTAAAGATGTCTCTATATAAATTAGGAATATTTCACGTCAATAGCTGTTTATTACAGTTGATTTGCAGACAGCTGCAAAAAGCACTGAAATGTATAACTGCAACCTTAATAATTGTTATAGCACATTTGGTGTAGATTAAACTTGCTATTTCGTGAATAGATAATAGAGGATGTTCGTTTAAGTATATTTTGATTAAAGCTGACAAGCAAGAAAAAAATAAAAACTAAGGTTCTATCAATTATCCTTTGCTGTTCCGTAATTTACAGATCTCTAACTTACGACTAAGCAGAAATGACATATTTCTCCTACAGAACTTCTACTGTAGCTGCTTGTTCTTTTATAATATCTACTGGTTCATTGCTGATCATGTTGTCCTTATTCTCAAATGGTAAAAATGACATTCCTCTTGTGTTTAAACTGTAAATGTCTATTTATTTTATTAGTGTCATCTCCTCAGAGGAGCCTCATTGTTGGCGTGTTAGCCGGTAAAAGTCTAAAGGGAGATAATGGATAGCAAATATTTCCCACCTATTTATTATGGGACAATATTATAAAGTGTAACCTAACAGATAAGATAAGATTACACTTTATTGAACCCAAGGGAAAATTAGAATGTTCCAGCAGCATACGTAAAGGCACAAATACACATAAGAAATAAAGTAAGAATAAACTAGATAAAGATTATGTTGCAGTTCAATACAGTGTAATGATTATGTACACTTATTATTTACGTATACATATTATCCACAGATATGCTAGTTATTCTCAGATGAGGTGTTATCCCCCAATGGGTTAATTACAGTTGCTATAT
This sequence comes from Synodontis membranacea, assembly GCA_025674565.1. NCBI lineage: Eukaryota > Metazoa > Chordata > Actinopteri > Siluriformes > Mochokidae > Synodontis > Synodontis membranacea. Next base: position 13,041,767 of record JAOVYU010000060.1, on the reverse strand, counting down.
TGTGTCCAGTGCAGATAATGATAATACTAAAAAAATTTGTTACCTAAAATAAAAATTAAGTACCAAAACAAGAAGAACTACTGTATATGATAGGTACAGTTGACCTGTTTTAATGACATGTTCATTATGTCAGTGTTCAGGGCCACATCAATAAAATGATTTTGCTCCCAAATTCTTGAAAAAAGTACACCCTCACCTCCTATATCCTATAATTTAACTAGATCCCCATTTTTAGGGTGTTGTCACACTTGGTCTGCTTCAGTGCTCCATGTTGTCTCAGATCCATTACTCAGTACTTTTTTCATACTGTATGTAAACACAATAAATGAACTCAGACCCCTCTAAAGTGACCCACAAGTGAACCGTACTCAAGACCACCTGGGGCAACTCCGGGGCTGTGTTTTAGTGTGGATGAGGGAAAACGGAGGCTTTGGAAACAGTGACATAGACACCCACATTTGCTTCCTGATTGGGTCTTATTAGTCTCAGTGTATCCTGCCCTGATTCATAATGCTTCTATCATGTAACCCTTTTCTGGAAGAAAACAAACTGCATTGGCCTTGCCTACAAGTGGTAAATGTGGCATGGATAACCAATTACAAGCACTGCTGATTTTGTTGTTTTTGCTAAACCTAGCATTTTATAATGCCACAACTGCGTATATGTGCAGGAGGCAAGCTATTATTCGAGTAATCAGCAACTAACAACCAACTGTAGAGTATATACTGTACACCTGCTTCCGGTTTATACCGGCACATGCATTCCCAGCATATGTGAATGGCCATTTGATATGTGTTTTCTATTATTATTATTATTATTATTATTATTATTATTATTTCTGATACAGAGCTAAAATGCTCTTCTCAACTTAGATCATTTTTGTTTTAAAGTGCTGTTTTCAACCTAAAATTCAGTCACTTCACATTTTCCTTTATAGATAAAAGCTGCTGTACATCTATAGCTCTAGGTTTTGTGGCAAGCGCAGCAGTTTTAGGTAGCAACATGACATATTGGTTAATAGAGCCACTGTAGCACAAGGAATTATGCTAAAGACCTTACGTTATTAGGCAGCAGTAATAATAGTATTGTGCCAGGAACAGAAACAGTAGTTACTGCTTAACACTATTAGTACAGTATATAGTACATGTCTTATAAACATACCTGCCAACCCTCCCATTTTTTTCATGGTTTCTCCCATATTTCAACTTTCTTTCCTGCTATCCTCCCATTTTAATATTTATCTGTATATCTCCCATAATTTTTTTGTAGAATTAGGCATAGGCCTATATAACCTGAATGATCAGACTGTGTAGTGCTACACTCCCCTACCAGTAACACATTAGTAGAACATTAGGTACATCTAGTGGGGAAAAGGAGTAAACAGTGTAGTCGAGCCTACATGACAATGGATGAAGACAGGTTGGGATGGTGGGATACCTGCCTAAAAGAGTATACACTGATCTGGCATAACATTATGACCTCTTTAAGGTGAAGTGAATAACACTGATTATCTCTTCATCATGGCACCTGTTAGAGAATGGGATATATTAGGCAGCAAGCGAACATTTTGTCCTCAAAGTAGGAAAAATGGGGAGGCATATGGATTTGAGCGAGTTTGACAAGGGACAAATTATGATGGCTAGGCGACTGGGTCAGAACCGGGCTGCAGTGATCAGTATCTATAAAAAGTTGTCCAGGGAAGGAAAAGTGGTGAACTGGCAACAGGGTCATGGGCAGCCAAGGCTCATTGATGCATGTGGGGAGCAACGGCTGGCCCTTGTGGTCAAATCTAACAGACGAGCTACTGTAGCTTAAATTGCTGTAGAAGATAATACTGGTTTTGATAGAAATGTGTCAGAATACACAAGACATCACAGTTTGTTGTGTATGGGGCTGCATAGCCGCAGATCAGACATCAGACTCCTGTCCACAGCCAAAAGCGCCAACAGTGGGCACATGTACCCATGGAACCACAGAGCACTGGAAGAAGTTGGCCTGGTCTGATGAATCATGTTTTCTTTTACATCATATGGATGGCCGGGTGAGCGTGCGTCACTTACCTGGGATCACATGGCATCAGGATGCACTGTGGGAAGTAGGCAAGCTGGCAGAGACAGTGTGATGATTCGGGCAATGTTCTGCTGGTAAAACTTGGGTCCTGTCATCCATGTGGATGTAACTTTGACTTGTACCACCTACCTAAGCATTGTTGCAGACCATGTAAACCCTTTCATGGAAACGGTATTCTCTGATAGCTGTGGCCTCTTTCAGCAGGATAATGCGCCCTGCCGGAAAGCAAAAATGGTTCAGGAATGATTTGAGGACCACATCAATGAGTTTGAGTTGTTGGCTTGGCCTCCAAATTACCCAGATCCTAATCCAATCGAGCATCTATGGGATGTGCTGGACAAAAAAGTCTAATCCATGGAGGTCCCACCTCTCAACATACAGGAAGTAAGGGATCTGCTGCTAACATCTTGGTACCAGATACCACAGCACACCTTCAGGGGTCTACTGGGGCCCATGCCTCAACGGGTCAGGGCTGTTTTATCAGTAAAAGTGGGACCAACACAATATTAGGCAGGTGGTCATAATGTTATGCCGGATCGGTGTATATTTGTGCAGGTACCTTACAAAATGTTGAATTAACATCTCAATTTCCCTTCACTGGGACTAACTCACACTCTTTCCCACCCATTGGTAATAAATTTCTAAGTGCTGAATTTGTATGCCCTTTTATATTTTCATTGATGTAATGCAGGGGATGATTATAGCATTTCACCTTCAACTAGGTATCTGACTGACCACCCAACTGTAGTCATTTAGTCAGCTCAGCCAAATCATAGCCTTTCAGCAAATAATAGCATTGTGTAGAGCAACCATTTTAAATTACCCTATTCAGTGTTACACTGCTGTTACACTATGGTAACCGAGTCAACTACAAGTGGTCTGAGATTCCATCAATGCCAAATTGTCCAGTCACCTTTTGAGTACACTTGAATTGTGAGAACTGAGACTATTTGCATGTAGTTCTCTTTCAGGTCTACTTTAAAGTGCTACACAATTGAGCATGGTTCGTTTAAAAATAACTATACCATATGTGAAAACACCCATAGATACGGAGCACTACAGCAGTTATAGAGGTATGGAGTTTTCACATCTATAGATTGTCTAATTGTTGTCAAATCAGCTGATGAGTTTGTAAACATTCCCCCTTTGTTTGGTTTCTTTTCACACAGAGAAAAATTCATAACCATGGTAATTATTCCAGGCAAAACTATACCAGCAGAATACCAAATGCACTTTGAAGGAAGTATCTTGAAAATATTATATTGCTTCACACTTCGAAAAGAAGATGTGCTGCCTTCAGGCGACAGAGCAAATAGTATAGGGAGCTAATATTGAGTATGTACAATGACATGCTGACTGTCAACATATTAAGCCAAAGACGTGTTCAGTAAGTGTGATATGATGTGTTAATGTTTTTTTCTCACCATCTATTCGAATTAACCTGTATGGTAGTAGGCTACGGAATGCTTTGTCATCATTTATGAATTGTGAACCACACTGAAAAAATGTAAAGCACTCCTGGCTGCAGGAGCTGTTTAGTTCAAACTTGCGGAATACACCTGGTAGTTGAATTGGATCAAGGTTGGATCACGTTCCCACCACAAATGATCCGCTCCAGAGTTAATTTGGGACTGGATCAAGACACACCTCCTCACAAGGGTCTCAGAGTGATTGTTTTGGTCTGCACCCAAGTGCGATTACTGTGTTCACACCTGCCCTTGCGAATCACGAGAAGTGGGAAAACGAACCAGAGGCTGATTTACCTGTACAATAAAGCACAGATGTGACAACACACTTAGACTGCTGTAGCCTTTTTGTAAGAAAGATAACAAATACAAGTAAGCCTGAAAAATTAACCTTGTCTAACTCAGTTCAAGAGTGGGGATGTTCACATTTCCCTACCACTCTTCAATTACACAAGTGTTCCTTTAATGCATTGCTAGCTAATGGAATTGTTAGGATGATGATGATGAATGGTGGTATGTGAGGAAGGACAGATGGGTATGTAATTACCAGTGTTCTGGGATTCTCTCGAAAAAGCGGCTTCAAGAAACCATAGCAACACCATCCGTCTCATGGCAGACCGCCAGTAGGAACTGGATCTCTTTCCATTCTAATCTCTCATCTGGTACACTTTCATGCTGAAGACATATTTATTTGTAATGTTGCTGCAAATGGAATATATTAATTCTTCTTGACTGATCCAGTTTTATTAATCTCCTTACTATGAGCTAGTATGCAAAATTTCAAATGGCATATTTCCTGAGTATTGCTGTAATCTTAGAACACACTATGCCCAGTATCATTTCTTCAGCTAAGGCTGTGGAAGGTAATGAATTGAGGAGGTTAGTGGGAAGGTTGACGTTAAGTGGAGAGGACAGCTAGTCTTTGGTCTGATCTGTGCAAGTATGCAGATGCTCTCCTCTCTCATTAGTGCTGCTGCAGCCCACAGATGCTACTCCTCCCTCACCCAAGAGCTGCACATCAATACAGGAGCTGACCAACAGTGTGACCTACTCGTCCCTACCTGACGCCAAACTGCCTAGTTGAATGATAATATTTAAGCTGATTCAATCTGACTCCATCTTATAAAGTTTGGCAATTAAGTCACATGAAAAACCATAGTTAAAGTTTGTTTAAAGTTGGTTGAACCAACGTATAACAGGCATAATATTATCGCACATTTTGGCCTCACATTCTCTCTGTGTTTAGAGAACAATTCATGGAAAACCTGACAATTCAGTGATGACCAAATAATGTTCTAAGGTAGTTAGAAAAAGCAAAAGACAATTAATTCATTAATCACAGTGTTTGACGTTTAATCATCAGCCAACATTCAATCATGATGTGACTACAAATAAATCAACTTCGTAAAGTTCCAGTTTATTAGTCAGTTATTCATTTTCAGTGCCTGATTTGAATTATTATAGTAACTGTAGGTGAACTAACAGTAAAGATATGTAATTACAAAATAGAGGACAATGAGTCCGCATCTTCCAACACTACCTGGGAGTTTAAGGGGTTTAAATGAATAAATAAAATAACTTCTTCCTTTTATCCTTTCATCTGAAAGGACTAATTCTCAAAATTTCCATGTTCCATGTCCAGAACAGTGTGTTATGCATAGTAGTGTGCTCTGTGTCAGCATTAGGGTCACTCATCTCTTATCAATATCTCCACACCCACACACACACACACACTACTCGAGTCTCAGGAAGAGAAGTGACAGAATCAGTGCAAACAGTCAGAGAAAACCCAGACATACAGTACCAGTCAAAAGTTTGGACATTCATAGGTTTTCTTTATTTTGCAAGTTTCTACGGCAGCACTAAAGACATCAAATCTATAAAATAGCATATGGAACATGTATGGATATATGTGGTAAGCAAAAAAAAAGTGTTATTTGTGATATTTTAGATTCTTCAGAGTAGATAGTGTTTACCTTGATCACAGCTTTGCACACTATTGGCATCTTATTAGCTTCATGTGGTAGTCACCTGCAATGCTTTTCAATTAACAGGTGTGTCATTTGTGAAATTTCTTGCCTTCTGAATGCATTTGAGATCATCAAATTGTAAGCAGTAAATAATAAAAAAAAATTCACTAATAGCCTTATTCAATCCGCAGTAATCCAATTGCAACCTCATGTTATGTCAAGAACTGCTCAACTAAGTAAAGAGAAATGACCATTATTAATTTAAGACATGAAGTGTCTTTTAAGTAATAAAATAAAGAAAAGACCATTGAATTAGAAAGTGTGTCCAAACTTTTTTTCTTTGTTCTAATCTCTTGAGATTTTCAGAGAATCTTTCATTTTAATACACCTAGCACATTTAACTTTTTTAGACAGGGTCTGATAATCAGCTGTTTCGGGATTAAAAAGTCACTGTGAAAGTTAAGCACAAGTTTCTGTCAGTTAAGTATAACACTTGTTGTAACTACATTACATTCGGTATGCTGATAATAGTAGTTTTAAGTCACAACCACATGCTCTGTTTTGAGAGATTTGGGTATGTTTTTCATATTTAAGGGATTTGTAAATTTACATATTTATCTTAGTGTAGGTGTGATCTTTGAATCTTTGAAATAAATGAATGAAAAATAAATAAACAAATAAATAAATAAGATTAGCTTTTGGCAATTTCTCAGTTCTTTTTGAAATTTTGGCAACTATATACCTCAAGGTATATACACCGATCAGGCATAACATTAAGACCACCTGCCTAATATTTTGTTGGTCCCCCTTTTGCTGCCAAAACAACCCTGACATGTTGAGGCATGGACTCCGCTAGACCCCTGAATCTGGCACCAAGATGTTAGCAGCAGATCCCTTAAGTCCTGAAAGTTGCAAGATGGGGCCTCCATGGATCAGACTTGTTTGCCCACAGATGCTTGATTGGATTGAGATCCGGGGAATTTGGAGGGGAACAGAGGTGAACTGGCGACAGTGGCCAAGGCCCATTGATGCATGTGTGGAGCGAAGGCTGGTGTGTCTGATCAAACAGACAAGCTACTCAAATAGCTGAAAAAGTTAATGCTGGTCCGGAAAGAAAGGTGTTGGAATACACAGTGCATCACATTTTGTTGCATATGGGGCTGCATAGCTGCAGACCAGTCATGGTGTCAGTGCTGACCCCGTCCACCCCTGAAAGCACATGAGCATCAAGACTGGACCAGAGAGCAATGGAAGAAGGTGGCCTGGTCTGATGAATCACGTTTTCTTTATAAATATATAGAGAGACAGAAAGAGAGAGAGAAAGAGAGAGAGAGAGAATTTGGTGCACAAGTGTTAAATTATTTTGTGTTTTCTGAAATCAACACAGATTCAAAATTATACATACAGGGTCAAAAATATACGTATACCCATTTAAATTATTCGGTGGTGCTGGAAGTTCCAAAATGTCTTTTAATTTGTAAATTATACCTTCTTATGCATTATAACTTCTGTTATTCATCATGACTGACTACAGCTGGTAGCTTCTTAGTGCACAACATAAAAAGGGTTGGTTTTATAAAGTACAAGTTAATGGGAGGGGTAGCTTATTTGTCATGGTCTGGAAGAAGGTCCAAAGATCACCTTGAGAGGAAATTGGTTTTAATGATCAGTACCACCCAGGAACCATCAAGGCAAAGGCCTGACATGAACTGGAGCTACTGAAACACTGTCTAGAGTCAAGAGAGTTTTACGTTGCCATTGACTGAGAATCTGCCGTCCAAGAAAAAAGCCTTTTCCCCAAAACTGACACCTTACTGAATAATGTTTGAGGCTGACCACATAGACAATGAAAAAGCCTTATGGAAGAAAATTTTATGGTCAGATGTGACAAAGATTTTAGGTGTAAAGCAACTGTAAAGCATGGTGGTGGTAGCATCATACTCTGGGGCTGTTTTGCTTCCAGTGGAACTGGTGCATTGCACAAAGTGGATGGAATAATAAAGAACCTCAGAATTCTTTAGCATTAATTCAAACCATCAGCTAGATGGTTGGAACTTGAAACAATTGGGTGTTCCAACACTCAGTGATCCCAAAAAAACATCAAAGCTAATTGTGGAATGGATAATGCAGATAGACATTAAGCTTAAAACAAGTTCTGACCTCAACCCTATTGAAAATATGTGGACTGTGCTTAAAGTCAGTACCATGCCAGGGGACACACAATTTTAATTGAACTCTGCCAAGAAAAGTGGTCAAGTATCCTAGCAGAATTCTACCAGAAGCTTGTTGATCGCTACCTAAAGTCTGTGGTGAAGGTGAAACTTGCTAAGGGACATTTAACCAAATATTAGGTGTGATGTATATATAATTTTGACCCAGTGTTGATTTCTGAAAATCCAAAGCAAATTCAAACTTGTACAACATATTCTTGTATTTGTGTGTGTGTGTGTGTGTGTGTGTGTATGTGTGTGT
>JAOVYU010000060.1:13004808-13016152 GCA_025674565.1 Synodontis membranacea | reverse complement strand
TATATTAGAAAAAAGATAATTCATGTTTTTGACTCTCAGGGGCACTAGCCTTGAAATTTTTTTATATCTTTATATAACAGGTATAGGATTGAGTATTAGCTTCACTAAGTGTTTTTTTTAATCAATTAATCATATGAACATAAAAAATAACTTCTTAGGTCAATGGCTTATGACCTGATTATTCTTTGCTTTTGCTGGGCTGACTTCTTAATGTCAAAATGGCACCAGCAGCCAAAGTCATCTGCAGCTTTATATGTAGACTATTTATTAGATATTTCAGAGTACTTATAAACAAGAGATAAAACTTTAAACTGTTAATTTGAAGAGTGTAAATTGTGTAAAACTGTAAACCTTCCTATTGGGATCTCCTAAAAACCATGGTGTAGTATATACAGTCATGTTATAGCATTTAAAGACCTATCACAATCTTTATACATTTATCCCATATTTAAAAAGATATTTCAGATTGCAACATATTTCTGTGATAATTTGACAGTCGTTATCACAGGGCAACTACCAACCAGGGAGGGTGAAGGCTCGCACATGCTTTCTCCAGGGCGCGTGAAGCCAGCCAACTGCATCTTTTCAAACTGCTGCACATGAAACACCAAGGGGCAGCGTATCACACTTGGAGGACAGTGCTATCTGCCCCCTGATGTTAGTTAACACTGTTAGTTAAATTAATGCTCCTTTCAGTGTTAAAGAAACACTGCAAATTTTGGAACAAAATAAACACCAACATAGTGTTTGCTTACACCATAAAATTAGCTGTCTCGAAGTATGCACACATTATTTCAGCTTGCTCTTTCTTTAGAAACAAAAGCTACACATAGTTGAATAAAAGCAACTGGATTGTGTTTAAAATAAAGCTTACGTCAACTATCTTACCAGATAATCAAGACAGGCTGGTCTGTCATATCTTTTTCCTATTAGTCTAAAGCATCTGCACTTTAGCAAGTGGCAAAATGTGGTTACTGCTCCTAGTTTGAAATGAGTTCAAAATATAGGCTAGAAATTCTTCAAACAAACGTAAGACTGCTTGTGAATCCAAACCCCCAACCAGCAGTAATATATGGAGAAACAAACCCATATGTGTTGATATGCAGATCTACATCTGGGTTGTCGACAGCACATCATGAATGCAGATACAAGAGTTAAATTAGCTAACTTCTTGCTTGAAGTAGTCTTATCTGATAACTTGCATTATTAATGAGATGTAGAATTCCATCAGATTTTCCATTCATTCAAAGAATTTTGAATCTGGAGGTGTTCTCAGATTGTGTCTTGCTGACTCTGATGTAAGCTTGTTAGATTGTATCTGGACTATACTTACATGGACTACACTAGAGGTTAGTATAATAAGGTTAGTATGTATCACTAAATAAACATTAAAGCCTTTTAGAAATATGCCTTCAGACAATATGCATTTTAGCTTATTATTAATACAGGTGCATTTGCTAGAAAAGAGTACAGGTGGGTCCACTGCCTGGGCAGTTGAGCCTGGTGCACCTCCAACGATGCAATTTTGCCAGCTACAGGGTCATCAGCCAGGAGTCACATTTCACTGAAATGTCTCGGAAGAGCTTGAAGTGTTGGAGCAGGCCATCTCCCTACCACCCCTCACAGCTTGACCTACGATTTTTGCTTTCCTCACACCTTGTCCTTTTTCCTGATCCTCTGTCAGGTCTTTGGGAGCCTTCCTCAGCTTGGAGCCTGTGATCCCAAGAGACTTCAGAAACCACTTAGTGGATGTTCCAGTGTACCCTTTATAGCCAGCTTACACTTGATAGGTGAATGCCCTCCACCCTGCTTGTGATCACACAGCTTCTCCTTCATTCTCTCAAAGGCAGCTTCCAATCCCTCTTCCGCTGGAACAGTCAATTCAGCCATAATGACTGTCCTAGATCATGGTATCTGGCTGTAGGGAGGTTACGGTGATCTCTTGTGAGAACTTCAATTGCCAGTCTTGGTCAGCTCTAATGTTCCACTCTGTTCCAGGTGACAGGACGGACCGCTCCATTGTTCTGCTGCTCTAAGCCTTGCCCCTTTGACTGACAAACTGGATCAGCCACTGTGATATTACCAGGCTGGCCCTGGTTGTTTCTAGTCTGCATGCCTCCATGATTTCGGCTAGCTTATGCAGAACCTGGTGATGGTATCATCTGTACCAGCCCTGCGTCAGTGCTGCCTTGCAGCTAGAAAGGATGTGCTGCAAGCTTGGGGTCTGGGAGTCACAGAGTTGGGAGGTTTTCCACTGAGAAAATCAAAAATGAACTTTAAGAAAGTCTTCTAGCTTTCAGACACAACACAGCCACTATAAATCTTCTGCAGTTCTGTAAAATTACCTGTAATGTTTGTACTGTTCACATGGACTCTTTTAGCGTTTACTCTGTTCAAATTGCACTTGAGTGACTCTCAATCAGATCATCAGGCCTTAATAGTCTTAAAAAGCTTTTAGATACAATTTAAAGCGGCATCTATTAAATTGTTCGATTTTATATTAGAAAAGTCTGTGAGGAGTTTGGATGGGTTCACTCTACATTTGCTCACACTTTCTTAGTTGACCGTCGTTCTTCACAGCAGGGAGAAGTGACTGGGTTTACAGTTAGGGGCAACCAAGAGACGGGGGAGGAATGTTTGGCTAGGGTTCAGTGAAATAACAGTGATCATTTCTGACAGGATCATAAGTGACCAAGCACCTTTCATTTGTCATTGGCCACCTCGCTCTGTTCTGCCTGCCCAAGAGGGACACACTGTCCTCTTTTAAAGATTTCCACCATACTATTAGAAGACAAAAGGCAAAGACAAGTTGACAGGGGTCAGTTTCTCAAAAGCATAGTGGCTGTACAATTATTTAATGTTCTGTTCGATTTTCTCTCCTTTTTCACTCTTAAAAATTACAGGTTGTTTGGAACTGCGATTCTTGTCAGGAAGACTGTAGACATACTTCACCAAAAAAAAAAAATCAAATGCACACAATTTCCCCACTGGCCAAAATACAAAAGTATGATGGACAAAAGTAACATTTTGAAGGAGTAGTAGCTGCCAGTGGAAGCAGAAATTACAGTCATTTTTACAAATAGTTTGGCATCACACAGGCGTCGGAATTCATCAACCATTTTGACATTAGCGGCACACCTACAGCTGCCACTCAGAAGTGAATTGGTGTTGATAATGTACTTGCAACTTGATGTATATATTTTAAATATTTTTTTTTGGACCATCCAGGGTTTATTCCCAATCTATGACCAATGAGCCACCATATCTACCATGATCCTGACCAGGATAAAATGATTACTGAAGACAAATGAATAAAAATATTTATTTTAATACAGACATTCATTATGTACTAATTATATGATTTATCTAAACAACACGCACATATTATGCACAGTAGTTTGAATGATGGCTAACTTTCCTTACTTATTAGATGTATTAACATTGTAGCTCAAATGCAAAATTAATTAAATAAACCCCAGACAACACACGTCTTGGCTGATTGACTAATTTTGCTGAATTTTTGCTTGCTTTTTTTTTTTTTGTCCATCCTTCTTTTCTCAAACCACACTAAAAGATTTAACCAATGGACTTTTGGAACCTGGAATCTCACAGAATTTCTTTGAGAACAGGACTTCTGATCAAACTGGTGGACATCAGTTCAGCTTGGCTATTAGTTCTTCTTTCACAATGCCAATATTACATATAAACATGAGATATTTTATTAGGGTGCTGCATACATTCATGGCCTTTGGGAGCAAATTTTATTTGCGACTTTCTAAGATAACACGTAGAGTTAGTCTTCAAAGTAACTGCTGTTAGATTCTATAAATTTCTGCCATTTATTTGGAAAGGAACGAATACCATCATGAAAGAAGGATTTATGTTTTGAGGATATTAATTAATCTATCCAATTTCGTATACTTGACTTTTTTTGTCATAAAGTAGGATGATTTTCTTTTGTGAATGGCCACTGGATGATTGTAGTTCATTCATTATTTCACTTAATTGATCAATTGAAAGTGCATGTTGAACCCACCTATCAACTTTCCAGATCTTTCCCATTGCCTTCAAATGCCTTAGAACAGTACAACGATTGAAATTCAAATGTCTTTCCAGCTCGAGACAATCATCCAACAGTTTCTTCAGCTCTCCATCCTCTGTTTCCTTTGGCCTACCATTTCTTGGCTTATCATCTTGCTCAAATTCACCTTTTCGAAAGAGCAAAGTAGTTCTTGATCGCAGAAATGCCAATTACAGTGTTGCCATAAACTTTGGGTATTTCATCTCTTGCTTCCATTCATTTTTTTCCACTATTGAATAAGAAGAGAAGATGAATTTAAATCTTGCTGGGCTCCATGCTTGACTGATAAACTATTTACCAAGCCACAAACTTATGCACCACGCTAATAAATCCTGTAACATTATCTACATTCCATGATGTTATGTTGTAAATGATGAACATATTTAATACATATGAATATACAAAAATCGGAGGAGTTTAGATTAGATTTTACACACAACAGGACAATATGGAAAAATAACACTTTTAGACCAGACTAGAATATGTTTTTATTTAATGCAAAAAATTTGGCAATATATAAAAGATGTACAGTTTTACAAAAAAAAAAAAAAAAAGCTTAATGAAATACAGATATTTTTGCCCAGACATCCTTCAAAGCTCTTTCTTGATAGAAATAGAAGACACAACAGCATATTGATGTTGAAAATAGTTCATGGTGAGTGCATCACTCTAATCATTAACAGTGTTCAATTCTGTTTCAAAAACTTGTTTTGAATCCCTCGTACGAGAGAGAGAGAGAGAGAGAGAGAGAGAGAGAGAGCTGAAGAGAGAGAGAGAGACAGAGTCTTCTAGTTAAAGTTATGTTAAATGTCATGCCTTTGAAGATTCAACACTTCAGTGGCATCTTATATCAGTCAGTCACTACAGCCACTACTGTGTTGGAGCTTGGGGCAATTCTCAAACCAGTGCTTGAGCCTGTAATCTGAAACAGACTTTCCATCACACAGAGGCAGAACTCATGGAATCAAAGATGACATGTTCACACATTCACACATACGCACACACATGCTCAGATTCACAATCCCTTCTGTGCATCCTAATTCTCAGCTCAGCCATTGCAAGAGGGAAGTGATTTTAATCAACTACTGTACATGGATGAGATAGCCCTGGGCTTCTTACTGCTGGGAGTAGGAATGGAGCAAGCACATAATGAACCTGTAATCATGGTGTCTCTCCGGCGGAATTGAGGACAGAGTCTCGGGGAAGGATGGCATATCTCACCGGCGATTAGTGCTTTGCAGAGGTGCCTGGGAGGATTAAAGCTTAGAGAGGAGCGGTCTGCAGGTACAGCTCTCAGCAGCATGGAAATCTCCTCCCTCAGGCTTCTCAGTTAAATACTTCTTTATCATTCACTAAAAAGCTTGGTGTTTACTGAAATTTCTGGAACATCTCAGCTGTACTTGTGCAACCCAAGAATATCTTAGTGAAACTGACCATAATCAATAAAATGTGGTCACTAGTAACAGCAGACTATTCTAAGACTTATTTAATACTATGTCTGAGAAAGCTAATGTCAGAATTTCAAATGCATTTCTTTAAATACTATTAAATTATACACAGAGAGCCTTACAGTACATAGAGTAAAAGAACTGCACCCTTCACAGATCAAGCACAACTTGTTCCTTTACTCCTCCACTATTATCGATGTGCTGGGTGAAGATCAATGGTAGTGTGTTTGTTAGAAATCTCAGACAATAGAAAAAGGCTGAACTCTGCACTGTGAAACACATCTAACCTTGGCAAAGGCCTCATTTATTTGATTTATCTACTGCATACCATGGAAAGTGAAAATGACAGAGTCAGCCAAGCAATTACCAAGCTCAGGAGAGAGCTGCCTCATCGAGTGCCCAGACTATGAGGGACCATCCCAGCACCAAGGAACAGCAGGAAACATTTTAAGCTATTGGCACTAGCTTGGCAAGAAAACCAATATTACTACTAGAGCCGGAATTTATACGCAACACTCTAAGTTGCATATAAAACTAAAACGATGGCATACAAATGGAAGACATATCCAAGTGCTGCGTTATTTAAAATGTGCCTACACTTAACAGTGGATCAAGAAAAGTACCTTTTTTTTTTTTTTTACTCAAAATATATGCAGTCCTACATTCAGTTATCTGAAACAAATCAAAAACTGCAATTAGAGAGCTAACCTCAAATGAGTATGCACACTGCAATCTAAATGCTGGGTTATTTTTTTTCCTGCCCAAGGGCTGTATTTTTTCCCCCAAATGTTTTGGGTCATTTTGCTGCTTTATTTCCACAATCCTTGATGGTTTTTGTGCAACTCAGCTGCAGGGTTTGTAGCTGGGTCAATCTCAATGACAGTAGACACAATCCAGATATCACCACCTCTCTCAACATCTTTTGCTTCTACTAGATGAATCAACCCTGTGGCTAGGTCACTATAACCCTACTACTCACTTGTCTTCTGAAACCTCATTTTTCCAACAAGTTATCTTTTTTCTTCTTCTCTATTTACCTCTATGCCATGCAGTCACAAGGGGGGAAATCAAATAGGCTTTAATCAAATTCAGCCTTGTATTTACCAAATAATGTATTTAAAGACAAACAAAAACCCAAAAGACAGTAATGTTAAATATTTTCATCTTTAAATGTAATAAAATATATCTATCCAGCAGTTAGATTCGCTTCACTAATTTGACTGGTTGGCCTTAATGTTTATTAATGTAGCAAATCACAGCAGTGTGATCACTGTGACTTTGATCACGACATAGATGTTGGTGCCAGTTTGGCTGGTGTGAGTATTTCAGAAACTGCTGATCTGCTGATCTGGGATTTTCATACACAACAGTCTCTAGAGTTTCCACAGAATTGTGTGGAAAACAAATAACACTGAATGAGTGACAGTTCTGTGGGTGCAAATGTCTTGTTCATATGAGAGCTCCGGAGAAAATGGCTAGATTGGCTCAAGCTGGCATAAAGGATATGGTAACTAAAATACTCTATGAGAAAAGCATCTTGGCATGCACAAAACATCAAACCTTGATCTGGATGGGCTACAACAGCAGAGGCCCCCATTCGATTTGACTCCTGTCTGAAGGGGGGAAAAAATCATCTTGTTATTTTCCAGTCTTCAACTGTCTAGTTGTTTTTTCAACTATCAGCATGTTTTTTGTTTTCTGCACCATTCAGTATAAACTCTACAAACACTGTTGTGTGTGACAATCCCAGATCAGCAGTTTCTGAAATACTCAACGCCACCCATCTGGCACCAGCATCCATATCACAGTTAAAGTCACAGAGATCACACTTTTTCTTCATTCTGATGTTTGATGTGAACGGTGAGTGTATATTAATAATTAGAAAACTATACAGTTACCAAATCTTAATTTAAACAAATTTAAAATGTCATTTAATTTAAAAGCATAAAAAAATCATCCCTTCATTCTAGGAAATTTGGATTGAATATTTCATCCAGCTTCCTATGAAACACAAAGAAAACATCCACTTGGGCTATAATAATCCAGTTATGTGATTGAGAACAAGCCAGCTATTTGTAGATTGTGTCTGTCACATATCAAAAATTCATCAGGAGCTATTGACAGTACAATTATGCAGGCATATATACACACTGTTTATATCTGGCCTTCTGATGAAGACAACACGTGTTTCTTAATCACAACATGATCGCAGCTCAGACAGCCTACATTATTGCTCATTTCCCACAACATCAGTTAGCGTGTGACTGCATGACATAGCTGCAATCAGATCTAATTAACATATGCAGAATCCTTAATTAAAAATAGGCAGCCATTAATGAGCTGTTGTATTCCTGATAGCAGCACCCTGGGACACCCGTGAAGAAGGACGACCTCTGAATAACCGGAGCAGTATGGCTTGTGCTAACAGCAGGCATCCATCAACAGTGGAGCGCACCCACCCGGCTCCTGCACCACAGTTACTTCTGCACTAAGGTCACTGGTGTGACAGAAGGATTCACAATTCAAAAATAGCGTGATAGTTGAAGGCAGAATAAAAACAAAGCCGTCATGCATATGTGTGAGCTGGCATAACGAAACCTTGAAAATCAAGACGACATCTTTCTAATAATCTAACGAACTTTTGATCTAACTTAGTTTCAGAAGGCATATACCTCAATATTTCCTGTTGTACAGAGCCTAAGAGAAAAATTAAAAGTTCATTACAGCATCTGCACCCTTGTGAAAGGGCAATGGATTTATCAGTAAACGCAGATTGCAGATTAATTATTAAAGCACTGATGCATTGATGTCAGTCTCCAGCAGAGATATAAACATGTGTATATGTGTTTCTTCATATGATCGGGCACATTTCTGCTTCTCTAATTATGTACTGTATATATTCATAAACACTGATATCTACCATAAGGATATTATCCATAAATGTCTGAACATAATTAATTTTGCCTGTCTGCTGAGTGCTCCCTTTTCTCATTAGCGCAGCATGGCTGACGGACTCTATTTATATTCATCCCCAAAATATACAGCCCCATTCCTTCACTGCCAGAGTCCATTCATGTCCTCTATAGCTGAAGGGCAGATGTGGGTCTGATCTTTCTACTAGGTGCTCAATTTTCCTCTTAAGCTGTCTAAATAAGCCACTCGGCGGCTCGAGATGCTTAATATTTAGGTATGTATGTGTATATTGCCTAATAAAGGCTTTCATAAGTTTTCAAGTCCAAAAGCAGTATCAGTGCTGCATCTGAATGACTGGTCGATCAGGAGGTAAATTGGCAGTCTTTAGAGAATTGATTGTCTTAACCCACCCTGGGGCTGCTCTGTTAGGACCTGCTTGTGTTGGTCCTTCTCTTTAAACCACGCTAATAAAAATCCAATCAACAATCGTGCATGCAGTGTGCAGCATTACAAATGCAGGAGAAAGGCACTGCTAACACTTGTATATAGTGCGATAAAGGAATGAATGAGAATGCCCTTCTGACATCCATGCACAATCCATTATAATGCTCCATCGCCGCTTCTGATGTTTGGCTGCGACAAATGCAAAAGCATTTCATTAGCCCTTATCATTAATGAAATCACATAAAGCAGCTCAAACCTTCAACTGAAAGGTTATCTCAAGCATACATTACATCAAACCTTGGACTTTCACCTTAACTAAGCCTTGGTGTGAGAGACTGAGAGAAATTGAGTGTGAAGGACAGAGAAAGAGAAAGAGTGAAGAAAGAAGCATTTTGGCTATTAAGTAGCTGTGCCTGCCTGTAAGTACTAGCAGATCCTGTGACACGTCGCTCCATCTCTGTAATTATAAAATATTTACCTGGGGCTGTCTCTTAGGCATGCCTTATCACAGGTGAGGAGGTGCTCCAAACAGTCCATGGCATCATGGGAGATTCTGAGAGCAGCCCGATTATGGAGGAGGAGCACCTGCTGGTAGGCTTACAGCAGGATTTACTCTTGTGAGATCTGCAAGAAGCCTCAACATGCCTCATGTGGCTTTCAGTTTTATTATGGTCCTGGGGTGTAAATGTATGTAGGGAAAAACGTAAAAACATTGTGAGTTCAGGCAGCTCTAAGGTTTGTTGCGACTCACTACCTACTAACTACTTACAGTACTGGTGTGTCACATAACACCAACTTTGCAAAACTCATGTGTGCTTTTAAAGGTGTTGCTCCGTTTTCAAGCGTGGGAGGGACTGAACGGTGGTTGACTTCACAGCTAGATTCTGGCACTGTGCAGATTACAGCTGAGCTTCATCAACCTACAGGCTTTAAGACGGATTTGCTCATTGAGCAAGGAGTTTAAGTCTAGCATAAAAATTCTGAGAATTCTCTGCCAGCATTATTTTTTCTTTTACATTTTATACCCTTCCTTATAAAAGTAAAGCATATGATCCAACTACTGCTGTTTAATCAAATGCATGACCAAGTAACCTTTTGACGAAATAAACACGTCAGGTGACGTTATACAGTGTAGATGGTGACGTGTTTATTATGCAGTGTATGCCATCTACTCTGCATTAATATGACGTTAGCATAGAGGAAAGCAAAACATTTCCACACATTTGGCAATCGAGTCATGAGAACGTTAAAAATAAACTTACAGCATTTCCATTCACAGCTTTCTCCACAGCTGCTGTCAACACCTTCCATCCTTCGCTCACCAGTGCACTGTGAGTTAGTAAGTTTTGCTATTTTACTGCATCACCTAATTAATTGACTTCACTTTCTGTTATTTCATTGCACTTAGAGGATGCTACACCCTAATGCATCCTTTCCATCATTCTATTCTCTAAGCAGTGCTTCCGTTTAGAAGTTAACAATTTTAATCACCACCTACACAAGTGTGATTAATGCAATTAACTGTTTACACAATCAACATTCCCTTAATGACTACAAACAATTAATTATAAACACAGTTACACACTAAAGAGCTACAGATATCTGATAATGTATTGTATAGCTAATAAAAAAAAACAGCTATGGTTTATTTTAGGTAAATGTAAACACATTTCAAGCATATGTACACTGTGATTACATATTTTTTCGATACTATCACCTGCAATAAAGAGATCCAATTACGCAGACATAATTCTGATAAGAAGACTTTTAGAAAAAGGAATAATGTATAACTTTCGTATCATCTTATGACCATTAAAAGCTTAGTGGGTGCAATGTATTTATATGTTGACAGTTATGTTCGGCAGATGGTGAAGTATTTGGAACTATTAAATAATCAGCCATCTATCAAATGTGGTTGAGCCTAGTTCCACAGACTTTACTTCATTAAAACGTTTAAGTCACACTGTAAAACAACGGAGAAGAAATGGATTTGGGAATTTAATAACATTCCACCAATATTATGGGTAGTAAGTAGTAAGGGGTAGTGTTAGCTCAGTGGTTACGAGATTGGACTATTGATCGGAAGGTCGTGAGTTCAAATGCCAGTACCACCATGCTGCCCCTGCTGGGCCCTTGAGCAAGGCCCTTAACCCTCAACTTCTCAGTTCTATAAATGTGATATGCGTTCTAAATAAGGGGCGTCTGCCAAATGACATAAATGTAATAAGTACATGCTTCTTTGTGTTGCTATTGACAGTCATGTAAGTACAAACTGGCTATGTTGTTTTACAGTAATGTACCTTCACTTGTAATTAATAAAAATCTATCTATATAAAAAAAATAATAAATAAATAAATTCTATCTATCTATCTATCTATCTATCTATCTATCTATCTATCTATCTATCTATCTAATGGAGAACAGAATAGAAAGGCAGTTAAGTTATGGTACAGTATTC
>JAOVYU010000060.1:12915899-12930421 GCA_025674565.1 Synodontis membranacea | reverse complement strand
TGTGTGTGTGTGTGTGCACAAATTAAATATACATCCTATACACACTAGCTGGCAGTCATAAAAAATATGGACACACACACACACACGCACAAGCATGCACGTACACACCCACCCAGAGCTTAAGTCTGTATTTACGAGCTCGGAATACAGCCCTTTTGTATTGATTTGCAGTGACTCTTCGCCCTAAGGAGACAAGTGGACACAAACCTTAGCAGTAAAATGCCCCTACAACATAACAGACTTACCTTTTTCCTTTGTTACACTTCTGTATGTTTAGTATAACTTTAAAGCGGCTATTCAGGATACTCCACTGCAGTGTAGGAGCTGCACAAACAAGCCAACTGTCAAGAGTAATCACTTCATAATCAGACTCTTTATTCCTCACTTAGATTTTCTGGGACATCTAATTCCCACTTCTCAAACAAACAATTTTAGTTAGCTTTTTTTTTTTTTTTTTTTGATCATACATCATTAAGAATGGTACATTTCTCTTTGTTTGTTTATTCCTTCCTATTTTCTTCCTAGTCCATTCATTGCTCTGAAGCTGGCGTACTTCAGCTTTACATTTGATGAAATCAGTAAAAGCACGCTGAAAGAACAGACATGCTTTGTAGTAGGACGCACTCAGTTCTCTTTAGAGATGAGGGCAGGATCCCATTATATCCAATTACGAGGAGCGATAGGATGTAACGCCGACTCAACCAGTATGACTGTTAGCTCCAATACAAACTGAGACAAAGCACCTTCAGCTTTATATCACAGAATTTCCCCATCCACAGTCTATCATCTTTAATGCAATAAGCAGAGGAAGAGGGTCAGACTGAAGAGATGTGTCTCTTTGGTCTCTTGTGCTGCTGCTCTTTGCCTTGCAGTTTAATGTGCTTTTTTATACTGTATATATTTGGTGGAGATATTGAGATCAAAGACTGGGCTCCCTGATGGAGAGGGGCCAAGGCCCTGCAGCACCAAGTCAATAAACCACTGATGATGAGTTTGTGTTTTTCATTTGGCAGAGGTCACTCTCAAAGCACACCAAACGTATAGGGTAATTATGCCCCAAAGATAGCATACAGTATTCCTTTTTTAATTATTACTTGCTCTCGTATTGCTATATCGTACTGTTCCAAAAATGTGTCATGAGTGTTCTATAAAAAGCTAATAACGATAATAAAAGTCTTCTTCAGAGGAGCTACTCTAAAGTCATATTTATCTGCGGTCTTGGCTGCAGGGATTGTGTTTTTTTATTGATGATCAGGCAAAAAAGATTTTTATAACAGAATAGTTAAATAAACATTTTTATTAGTGGGCCTGGTAGAACAAGTATTATATCTTTATGAATTAGTTGTATACTATGCTGTTGCATACCAAACTGTCTTATATTTTGTTGTGTATCTCTTTAGCTAGACAGATATTTAATCGTTATTCTGGGAATGCCAAAGAACAATTCAATTCTAACACTTGAAAAATGTGATTGTAGTGAGTTTTGGGTAGTAGAAAGCATTGTGGGTGGCATGGTGGTGCAGCGTGTGAGTAGCATTGCCTCTTCATAGCTCCAGGCTCACAGATTTGATCCTGAGCACAGGCTACTGACGGTCCAGACTTTTGCATGTTCTTCTCTTGTCCACATGGGTTCCTTCCAGGTTCTCTGATTTCCAAAAACGTTAGTATGTTGACTGGTTATGCTAAATTGCCTAGGTGTGAATCAGTGTGTGAATGTGTGGGCATGGTTCCCGGCGATGGTCTCATCCAAATTCTCTACCTCTCACTGTTTGCTGGAATTGGCTACGCATCCACCAGTTTCTGAAGATGAATGAATGAATAATGCTTTGTGACGTTGTAGAGCACCTCTCTCACCCCCTATGAAAAAAAGGCTTTCCAAAACAATTACCATAGACTTTAAGATTACACTCAATCCCAACCATTTATTGCAATTTTTCACTTTACAAATGTGACCAATGATAATTTAAAAAATGATAGCAAGAAAGTGACACGTAATATAATCAAATAGATTTTAATTATCTGAGCTTTGATAAAAATGCATTGAATAAGTGAGCTAAATTTAAAAACATAAATTAAAAAGGTACATGCACCAAATTCCCTGGGAGAAAGTGAAAGGTAATTAAAACCGAAGACCTCCCAATGTGAAAAATCTGCCAGTTTTCTTCCTTTTTTGACTTTACCTCTTAAATATAATTAAACTCTACTCAGTGTATCACAGATCACTTTATTCAACCCAACCTGGATAAAACGCACTTAGACAAATCATTCAAATGTGTTGAATTCAGCTTATTTCGAAATCAAACCAAATAACTATTAGTTATTTAGTAAATATTTATTAACCCTAATCTCAGTTTGACAGTGTTGGAGACTCAGATCTTGCCGGAAGGAACATTTCAGATCAAAGTGAGCGTGGTAGTTTACTGTTATTGGTTATTCATATTTTACACATTGCATCATTATTGCATTTTCACGAGACTTTCACCACACCCAACTTCCCTCAAATCCAGTTCCAACCCCCTGGTTGTTGAATCATAAATTTAACATAAACATTAATATTTAACATTTTAACTCTGGAAGAATAGTTGAACTACTGGAATGTGAGTAGATTTAGGGGTGAATGTTGGATTTTACACACAATGGGATGCTCTATGAAAATAAGGATTGCCTAAAATTGTGAGCACTGTTAGGGGAAATTCAGCATCAAAATCATCCTGATTAATAGTGTGGTTCAGACTTGAGAGAATTCCTTTCAACAATAAGGTATCAGATTTGTGGCTTGACAAAAATTGCTGTCAGTAACATTAGATTGCAACATTAGACTTACTAACATGCTTGGATTTCACCAACCGTTTTGTTTTACTTTCTGCTTTCTCACACAAATAATCCAATACAGTAAACCCTCGTTTATCGCGGTTAATCCGTTCCAGACTCTACCGTGATAAGTGAATTTCCGTGAAGTAGTATTTCCACGTAGTTAGAGCATAGAAAACCTGTGTACGACCTTCTAAATACGGTTTTTAACATTATTAGAGCCCTCTAGACATGAAATAACCCCCACAATTTTTTGAAAAAAGTTAACAAAAACAAAAAATAAAAATAATTGACTCAAGACAACAGAGCGCAACCCGTATTTTCACTGTCTCGATCAACTTTTTAATGAATATACTGTATTTGAAAAAACCGTGATAGAGTGAAGCCGCGAAATTCGAACTGCAAAGTGGCGAGGGTCGACTGTACTACTGCCACACTGGGAAATAACTACTTGAGGACTTGAGAACTACTTGAACACACATACACACACATATATATATGTGTGTGTGTGTGGGTGTGTGTGTGTGTGGGCTTCTTTTTTTTTTTTAGGAAAGTATGGGTCCGAGTGTAATTGTGATTACCTGACAAAATGATTTACTGTAGTAGCCTGTATTCTGATGACTAACCTCCTGTCTGGGATAACATCACGCTAAAGCAATCAGCAAAGCAACAAACAAACATGTGAAGCTACTTGAACATACACCACAGGCCCTGCTTTCGGCCCATCCAATCAATGTCCAGAATGATTGGCAGTGCACACCTTAAACGCCCCTGAGTCTCTGCACCATAAATCACCCTATGTCAGCATGGGATTCTGTGACTTTGTCATAAATCATAGAGCAAAACAGGACACATTCAATCAGCATCATTATCTGCCCGTGTTTTGTCAGGAAGATGGCTATTTTGAATGCAGTGATTATGCCATGTCTTGAGACGGAGACCTCCTGAGGCTGATGGAGTGCCTCATTAATATTTAGTGACAGTGTCACAGTACAGGGCCCTGAGGAGTATGTGACATGGTGACAGATCTGCGGGGAGTGCCAACACGCTGATTCCCACCCTTCTCATTCAGTCATGTACAAATTACATCAGCAATAATACAGCAATAATACAAACAGACTTATTTATTTATTTACTTTTGTTTATTTATTATGAACTGCAGGCCTTACTTAGGAATTAACATAATTTTTAGACCAAGCAGGAGTCGAAGGATAAGAGGATTGCATGATGTATTGACATGTTACAGTATTAAGAAAGCCTGAGAAGACTGACTGTCAAGGCAGTATAAGAGAGAAACATGAAAAAGAGACTGGAGATGGATGTACTTGTGTTTGTCACTTAGACAGGACTGGTGAGTCTGAAAGAATCGCTCACTGTTGGTTTTGGACGTGAGAGGCTGACAAATAGCATAGTGGTTCTGATGCAGGCAAAATGACACTATCAGCCTCGGTGTAAGACACCGACTGTATGTCTCCTGAGCTGACAGCTTAAGCCACTCTATTCCCACTGCGTTTAGAAAAGTGCTGTTCAATAGCACATAGATTTGCACATACCATATATATATATAGAGAGAGAGAGAGCTTGCTGATAAAAGCAAGAGGGTAGGAGCTTCAAGCTTCGGACGTTTTACATAAACATCAGCGAAATGGTTTTCACTACTAATATCTCTGCTGGATCACATACCAGCCAGTTAGCTCACACAAGGCCAGACAGGGAGTGTTTAAGAAGCAAAGCTTTGCCATATTTGCAGTGCTCGTCCTTGCAGTCCTTGTCCTTCCAGTATGCTGTCTTGAAACAAAGTGAGACACTAAGTAAAATGGGCTGTTCAAAGGTTGTTCTATTTAGATTCTTCGTGACTCGGTTGTTGTTTCTCACAGATGCAGAAATACTTCGTCATGAGATAATGAGACAGCTCCAGAAATGTATTTTTTATTTACCTGCTTTCTTTCATTTGTTCAGTCAGACACAGAAAGGCTGTTCTCAGCTCATGGCATCACTCATGATGTCCTCCCAATTAATTAACACAGCACGACTCTGACAGCAGTGACAGAAAATAACTACCATCTCCAGCATGGCCCTTATTATCTGTGTAAACCCATTTGAATCTGTATCCAACGTGACATGAAAACAAGCATTACCTATAAGAGGGATATCTTTAGAAAACTGTTGACTCTACGTGCAACAGTTTGTGAGCACTTCATACTGTAATAATGGTGGCTTTCAATGCTGAAGACATCTCTTGAATGAAACAAGAGAGAAATGAACATTGCACAGGAAGAAAATCTATGAGTCTGCCCAAAGATGCATATGCACTCAGTTAACTGTCTATCTGTCTGGTCAGTTCCTTTATTCTGTGTTGTGCTCAAGGCCATTCAATTCAAGTGAGACAGTCGTTCTCACATTCAGACCTGCTCAGGCTTCAGTATGAAGTGGTAAGATACTTTCCATCTCCCAGGCACTGAGTTGGAGCTGATAAGCCCTATTTCCAAGACTCATCTGCAGCTCCGCCAGTGTTCAGGACTGTCATTGTCCTCCAGAAGTGTTGGATTCAGAATGTTCATATCTCCTTTATTCAGGCAGGTCAGCCTGTGTCGAGTCAATTCTGCTCTGATAATGAATGCGACTCAACAGAGAGTTTGATTCAATTTGTCCATAATGGAATCCCAACCCCCCCCCCCACACACAGTTAGTTCCTATAGGCGATGAACTTTGTAATCAATTTCCTTTGTTTTCATTCATTAGAATTTTTTCATAAATTTAAAACTCGAATAGCCTGAATGAATTAATAAACTGCACGTTTATAATATATGTATGTTTAAACTGAATGTCTGTCTACAATAGGACCCTCAGAGTCACTTTGCAAGGTCATTAGCATTTTATCTTTCCATGTATTGATGACACTGTGGATCAGTCAATGCATTCTACTTTAGGGCATTGGGTTACATGCACATCTCCTTTAAGAGGGGTTACAGAAAAGAGATCTCTCAGTAGCACTTCTTCCTGCAGGTGAAGGTAATGTACAGTAGGGAGATAGAGAAGGATAGGGGGAACAGGGATGGGAGTGAGCAGGATGTCGGGTAAAGCTTTCGCAAGCACTTATTCTAGCCTGTGTGGTAAAATGCTGTGTCTCTGGGGAGAGAGAGAGAGAGAGAGCGAGAGCGAGAAAGAGAGAGAGAAAGCATGGCTGCACTCACTAACAGAGCCAGCTGGAATAGAGTTAACCACTTACAGGTGCAAGGCCTGTGCCCTCATAAAATCCCTATACACCACACATTCTCTCCACTCACTACCCTCTGCGTGTCTGCGTGTGCGTCCCTGTGAATGTGTTAGCTGCGACTTCGTATTTCTAAATTTAGTTAATTAGATTTAATTTATGTTTTAGACAGTGTGATGTTCCGCGCATTTCTTCATCAATTATATACTCTATGCCTAGCTAATTATAGGCATTATCATTACCGTAGCTAAAAAACATTCATACTTCTTTGTTGTTTAAAGACAGAGATCAGAATGGCAGAGTACTTTAATCACCATGAAGAGGCCAAACTTGAGTGTAGTGACGGAGCTTGGAAAGAGGGGCAATACAGGAGGAACAGAGACAATGCAATGCGGCATGTCTCCTAAGTCATTATGTTCAACATGGCACACCTGGTCACAAGTGCCATACCGAGTGACTCGTCAGTGTAAAACATGCACCTGATCTTTCAAAAACAACACTATGAGGGCGTAAGCTACAGTACTCACTCTACTACAGTGTGTTTAAGCATAACTCTAATTTTGGCTTTGGCTATTCAGGGAAGGATTCTAACTGCAGAAAGAGAAAATATGTTCCAGAGATGGCAGGCCAAAATATTTTATGACTTCCTGATTGCATAAGAAAACACATGCAGACTTTTATCTCCCAAAATCACTGACTTAGTAAACAGCAGCTACTATACAACATTTTGGAATGTAATCTTTCATATTATTTTGCACTTCTAGTGTTAGGTGTGCATATACCGATATAATATCATCTACAGAGTGTCCAGGATAATCCTGCAAGGTGTGAGGCTCAAAGAGCTCTGAGCACTGTCCACATGATCTCTTGATATTTCTCTGTTTATACCCTCATGTGACTTTGCTATGGCACAAAGTCTTATTGTGCTTTTCTGTCCTCATAAGGCAAAGACTTTATTCCTAGTTTCCTTGTGTTGACCTGGCTTGTGTTTATATGTTATGGAATATCCTTGTTTGATGCTGCCAGCCTGTTCACTGACCTATGCTACAGACACTGGTAATGATTTTTTGATTTTCCCTTTAACACGCTCTTGCATCCTGCCTTTCACTACTGCATTTTACATGGAAAGTTATATTTCTGTTTGAACATAACATTTAAATAAATTTTGCCATGTATGAACTTCTCTGAAAACAAATTTAAATCAAGCATTTTTTTGTGTGTGTTTCATTAACTGGATAGTTTATTACCTGGAGCTATATTTTGTCTACACTCTTTTTGTACTATAGGTGTATAATTTTAGACATTGCACAGTTCCTTAGTCCCCTTTACTCTTTTCCGCAATGGGAAAGCACCACCGTAAGACCACTGCAGATCAGATGTTATTTGGGTGATGGACTGGGACAATGGCATTATACTGTAGCATGATTTGTGCTGTTACAAATGTATCACACACATTTCTGTTGAATTTTAACACTGCAATAACACTTACTGCATACATCGTATCTTGTTGGTCCAACCTGTAAGTGTATATTTAGTATGAGTTTCCATGGCTGCTGTTAGTTGTTTGTTTTTTTAGTTGTTGGGCCATGTACAGTACAAGTCAGCAGTGACATTGAGGTGTTCAAAAATCCAGCACTTTATTTAAAGGCAGTGTTCATAGGGCTATATACTGTAAGCACTTACTGACATTTACACTGACATTCAGTTATTTAGCAAACCTTTCCTGAGAGACGCAAAGCACCTAAGCAATACAATGCACCTATCACATCAGTAAGTACTCATAAAAATGTCTGCAAATTACAAATGCTAGAGTATTCTAGGTGGTTACAAAAGGACCATTACAACTTAAGTGCACCAACGCTAATAGAAATAAAATATAGCTGCAGGCAGCAATGAGGGGGCAAAGCTGTCCAGCAGGGCAAAGTCACCATGGCAACTAGATCTGATCATGTATGGCAACTAGATCTGATCATGTTAAAAGTGTGGCTATAAGCTGAATTCCCTGCTGAATTCCAATGCACTGTAATGGACAAATGCTTTGCAAATGAAAAATCCATCTGATATATTTCATGAATATTGGTATGAAGATCATCTCTGCCAAATTTGATGAATACTGATCAACATTTGTGGCCTGCGAAAATGCTTGTAATTTTTTCATTAAAAAAAAAAAAAAAATTCAGCTGTGTTAATTAATCTGACATGACAATTTTTCATGTCTCATTTTTGGAATCTCCCAAAGTATCACCTGACACAAGAAGCATTTTTGAAACAGGAAACCCATCAACAATTACAAGGCACAGATAGTGGTGAAATGATCCAAAATTGTTTGCACATCCCCAGGAAGGCATCCAAAGTTTGGTTTCAACATATAAAAGTGCTGATGAGATATGCCCTTACAACCTGGTTGGTGGCTTTGGCCCCAAATACGGTTGACTGCCACAGACAAACGGTTTGGTCAAGATTGGGCAAACTTTGTGGCCTATGAGAAATTTTTAGATGAAATCCAATATCATGCCCACAGCAATGAGGTTGACATGAAAAATTGCTTTGTCTTGGCTTTAGGACCTCTCACGGTATTACTGGACAGTTATTAACCAAACTGTATTTTTGCTTTTTTCAGCACTCCCCCCCCAGTGGTCAAATGAAGCAAATATTTTTGTGCTTTTTCAGAATAGGGTCTTGAGTCCATATAAGAAGTCAAAGCATTGCTGAGTTATAACCTCACACCCTGTTTGCTGCCATTTTTCAATTAACTGTAAGAATGCTTTTGCGTCTGACTTGGGATCTCCCAAAATACAACCATACACAATAACTAATTTCTAAGGCAAACAAGCAACACATTGGGCAAAGTTATATATACTGTATATTTTTTACTTATTACAGCACCCCCCTAGTGGTCAAATATCTCACTTTGTGTTTGGAGGCTTCACCAGTTATTTCAATTGGCTGTAATGGACATACTGTTTCAAATATCAAAAATATAATGTTTGGATCTTCCACGGTATCAGCAGATATGTAAAGTGTTGCTTAGTTATGAAGAACAGGTGGAAACACAACGGGTAAATTAATTAAAAACCAAGAAGCAATTACCATAGGTGATCAATGCAAAGTCAGTGGACAGAAAATTAAAATGTTATCCTAAGTTGTGTCTGAAGGGAAAGGACTGTAGACCTCTGTGAAAAGAACAGAAACGTGTCTATTCTGAGTATAGGTAGAAGTTCATTACACCATTGTGGAGCTAGAACTTTGAAGTAGCATGATATTCCTTTACAAGCATGTTTAAACCTTAAGAGAGGGGGCATACCATATGCTCTGATGTTGAAGACTTGAGAAATGCTGGTGTGTAGTTGCATGATGTGGTGTACCTGTGACACCTGGAATTCAAGTATTGTTTTAAATTGGATTCTTTTTACTGAAAAAAAAAAGCCAATGGTATACCATACTGAACACTGTGGACGAGATACTACATACAGTATGATGGAAGACCAGCAAGATCAGAGTTGTAACAGTCTTATGCTTCTGATGAAATCTGCAGGGTCTGGTGACTGATCTGGTGATGCTATTGTAAAACTTTTTTTTGATTATCATTATTATTATTATAATTATTTTTAACTAAAGTTAACCAAGATTTTTTCAGCCACGTGTGTTGAATGGATTGTGAGGGTGTCAATGCTAACTGACAGCTCCATCAGGGGAGAATTCTTCTCAGGTTAGTATATCGGTTCATTTTTGCCAAGGGTGAGTTTTGGATGATGGCTCATTATCCATGAACAGATGTCAGAAATGCTGACATAGTCTGATATAGTCTGAAAGGGAAATTGAAAAGAGAAGTAAAGACCTGATTACTGTGCCAGTGACTTAATAATATAAACAGAGAACAAGAGTGGACCAAGTACTGTTCCCTGAAGGACTCCAGTAATAAGGTTGTCTGTGGGTTAGGTGGTAATATTGATCCTGTACGTCTGAATGAAACCAGATCAGAGCATAATTCCTGATGCCAAAGTGGCTTGGCAAGATTTACAGTAGAAATGAGGACGCAGTGATTCACAGTGTCAAAGACAGGTCAAGGAAGACGACGAAAGAATACACAGAATTCCCTCTGGCTTTTTATGTAAAGTCTCATTGACTGCAAAAAGAACTGTGTTCATAAAATGCACGGTACTATAATCAGAATGGATAGCATCCAGGTATTTCCAGAGTCTAGATAGGGATGGAAGGACTGAAACAGGTCTGTAGTTATTAGCATAAGCGGGGTTGAGTGTAGGTCTGTCACAAGCAGACTTGGGGGGAAAAAAAAAAAAAACTTGGTAGAGATATATTAATCACAGCAGTCAAAGTGCAAATGCTCACATGCACACTGTCATAAAAAGGCTTCTAACACAGGTCCCAATGTTGACAGGTGCCGTCCTCCACTCGTTTGCAACAGGAACATTCTCGGAACCTTTTGATTGCACCACATGCTCTGAGGTTTGATGTGGTAGAGTCTTGGTGAAGAAAATGTCAAGGATACTGCTAGCTTTGTGGGTTTGTAAAAGAGGGGTCAGCCTCTGGAAATACAGAAGGAAAGGAATTGAGCTCGTCTATGAAGTTTCTAAGAGGATCAGGAGGATGATAAATCCCAATAATATGACTTTTCCAAGGTTTCCAAACAGTGACAACAAGGAATTCAAAAGTAGAGATCAGAACTTTAAAAGGGGAGGAAGTCCTTTGGGTCCCAGTGGTATGGTAGACAGAGAACACCATAGAGGGTGCAGTGGGTGTGAAAGCTCCAAATCTCTAGACAAATTCACATAAACCTGTGCAACAATAGCTTATTTGACAAAGATCAGGAATGCATAGTATCTTAGTCATATGAATCAAGAAATATATATATATATTGCGATTGGCGACCCGCCCAGGGTGTAGCCCCCGCCTCTCGCCCGAGATTAGCTGGATATTGGCGCCGGCTCCCCCCGCGACCCTGAACAGGATTAAGCGGAAGAAGATGGATGGATGGATATATATTTTGCTAACATAAGAATGTGTAATTACATTCAACTTAAATTAACTAAATAACGGAAATACGATTGTCGTGTTGGTTTCATAACATTGCCATTTCAAAAGAACCTTATGAAATTCAAAAGAATCTTCACTTAAGGGTCAGAGAAAATACACATAACCTTCAAAACAAACCAAGTTTTCATGTCAGTGTTACAGACAAGTGCCAAGTAAATGGGAGACTGCAGAGCATCGTTTGAAACGGCTCACATTTTTTTTTCCAGTTTTCCAACTGCACTTGGCAAGCTCCTGTCACATCATCATCACGATGTGACTGATGCACCAGAAGTGCACTGAGCTTCAAAGTTAGTTGTCATAGTGGACTAATGTACACCAGTCCAGAAAGTAAACAACAAAACTGTATGTCACTTGTGTTATGTCATCCTAACATCAATAATCTTGACAACATCTAATGCCGGTTGGACTAAGCCTTTATAAATGATCATGTGGGTTTATGTCAGTTGTCATTAATGACACAGGTGTCATGTAGCTCCATACTGGCAAAAATTCACTGGTACTGTCACCACTCACCCTACCACATCATGTCAGTTTCACTGCTATGCTGAGAATTGTCCGCCATCCAAATAATATCTGGTCAGTTAAGGTCTTGTGGTGCTCTGTTTTAAATAATAATGAGAGTAGGGGGGCTGACAAATTGTACATAACAACTAATGAGCTACAGCCAGTAATTGTGTACTTCATCAAACAGAGCTCTCATTGTAAACACACCATCTAGCTCACTGACACAGCTATATTACTGTCACTTGTTCCTTGATGATCCAGTGAGCTCTAGTTTCTGACTCTTATATTTGTTATATGATACAAATGTAATGGTAGTAAATTAAAGTATACAATATCTATCACAAACAACACACTCTCAAGATATACCCCCTAAAGAGTCTTTAGTAGAGTATGAATGGATACACATCTTCTACGGTGCTGTATGTCTGCTGTTGGGTAAGCATACAGGACAAATGGTCAATTTATCAGGTTAATAAAGAGAGATGAGAGAGAGGAAGTGAGGCGTATGTATCTTTGTAACAATGATGCACGATAGAGTGTGATACATAAGGGCAAGTCCATCTATTTCCCTCCTTGCCAAGAAAAGAGAGCTTTCTAACTAATTTTGTGCCATAGAAATAGTACATATATGATCCAGTGAGTCTATATAAAAACTCTGTTAAGCAAATAAGGACAAAACAAGTAATACTTCATGAACAAGGAGCCATGAATCCATCAGAACCTTGACTGGTAAATTTGTGGTAGATCCATACCTACTGGCCTAAAATTAATTACACATGTACACAAACAAGAATGTGTTAGGAACTGTACCATTTTGTTTCCTTCCATCCATCCATCCATCCACCCATCGATCCATCCATCCATCCATCCATCCATCCATCCATCTTAAGTTCTATTCTGCTTATCCATTGTAGGTCACAGGGGAAGCTGGAGACTTTCACACTCACACCTCTGGGCAATTTAGAGTAGCTAGTTGACCTATTCTGCATGTCTTTGGATAGTGGGAGGAAACCAGTGCTCCTTTTGCTTCTTTTTCCTAAAAATACATACAGAAGATCAGAGAGCCCCCTAAGGTGTCTTAACATCACAGGACTGAAAAATGAATATCAAAACTCACAGGGAGAGAGAGAGAGAGAGAGAGAGTGACTGGATCAAACATAAAGCCACCGTGAGATACTCTGACAGTTTCATTTCTCTGGTTTATTAAGTGTCCCTGCCTCCCTCCTTTATACGGATATTAGCAGTAAAACCATGCATTATCTCCCAACGGTACCTCCACATTTATTTACCATTCATCAGTCTACACAAGCTCAGAAGAAAAGCATGAGGAGCTAGAAGCAGAGACACACACCGGCGGACAAAGAAAACAATTCTACTGTTCAGAGGAGTGTTCAAGAAAAGCATAACAAACTTTAAGAAATAAATGCATTCATGGCAAAATTGTGGCCTATCAATAAAAAAAGTGCACCTGTCAATAGAAATCCTGGTTCATGTCCCAGTTGTGTTATGTGACTATGGTTGGTGGTGTGTGGGGGCACAAGCAGATGCGCTCACTGGGAGAATTGAGTGCTTAGCTGAGCATTCTCTTCTGCATCGCTGAAGAGCTCAGCGCCAGTAAGTGGCTGGCAGTTTAAAAATATGCCATGGCAGGTTTCATACATGAGAGAGTGAATGTGCTATTGCCTTCAGTCTCCCAAACTGGTTGTACTGTCATGTGATGCAGAGAGACCTATTTTAAAGGTGGCAATATCTTCAATGGGTGAAAATATGAAAGATAAGTACTTACAGAAAATAAAGCCACATTTTCCGAACATGGCTGCCTAGTGGGGATTTCTCTAAATCGCTTGTTTAGTCTTGAGGTAAGCTCTAAGACTTCATCAATGAAATTTAGGGTATACAGTGTTTATCTGTATTTGCTAAGGCACTATTTGAGCAATATTAATTTGAAATAAGCGTGGTATGAATTCCTGCCACAAGAGTGCATGCCAAGAAGTGAAGTGAAAGCTAGACATGGAGGGCTTCTTCAGCTTATCTCACCATCAGGTAGCCTACTACTTGCTGGGAGAAAAGCTATTTATATATCTCCCTTGGGAAATCCCAGAATGCTTTCTGTCTGCTGTAGAACAGGTGTGCAATTGTGGTTACAAGAAGGGAAAGCTTCAAAAGTCGGCTGCTGTAAATCTGGTTAGAGCTGGAGTTTTCTTTATACAAATTGGACATGCTCTACACAAACTGGACAATTGACATAGCCAATTTTTATTAATGTAAATTGATCAGCTACTAAGTATACTAATGGACCATGAGCATTTTAGGCAGACATATACAAACCGTATTATTAATGGTTTTGTGGAAACATTCTCCAACCTTCTTGGAAGCATTTGGATAATGCATGCAAATAAGCCAGCTGTAACAGAACATTAATACAGGGCCCATCCATGGAAGCATAAACCACACAAGACACTTCGTTTTATAGGGCCCCATGGTTATGACATAATTACACTCTACAACATCTCAAGCTAATAATTACAGGCAGTAAAACCAACCATTCTCACCAATATGTAATTAATAACGACAACAAGCACATTCCCAGTGGCAACCCATGTCCCTCTTCAGTGCAATAAATCATTTACTCTATGCTAGAGCAGGTTGTTTATAAAAACTAAGAATCTATTAACACATAAAATCGATCATTGGGGCAGAGGGGCTATACACTACCATAGACTGGAGAAGATTGTGAATACAAATTTATGAACCAAATACAAAAGAAATGTTCAGTTGGAAAATGGCGTGTGTTTACATCTAAGGTGGTCATAATGTTATGCCTCTCTCCTGTATAAATATACACACACACACACATATATACACTGGACCCAGTTCAGCACATAGCTCCAAAAGCACACATCTAGGTAATCTAAATCATCATCATCATGGGTCAACA
>JAOVYU010000060.1:12786828-12805514 GCA_025674565.1 Synodontis membranacea | reverse complement strand
AGAGACAGACAGAGAGAGACACACACAGAGAGAGAGAGAGAGAGAGAGAGAGAGAGAGAGAGAGAGAGAGAGAGAGAGAGAGAGATTGCAGAGTAACTCATACCGCTGGTTCTATCTTTCTTTAGCTTGTGGATCACGTCAATGAGGAAGGTCCCTGCTATGTCCATTAAAGCTGTAATAAGAAAGCACATTGACTCTGCCTGAGAATGTGCAAGCACGGTTACTAATGCCGGGGGGGCCGTGAAGCTCCTAAATCCCACTGTGACTGTTTCAGCATGTTCTCTATTCAGCACTGCCTTTCTCTGATTCCATTTTTGCACAAATTTCCCAGTCTCCTCTCACATTGTCCATTGGCCCCTTTTCGCTAACATCAATCCTCTTAGCTTGTCAGTCTCTGTCTGCTGGCAGCAGTGAGGTGTGGAAGAAAAGAGGGTTGCTCTCCTAGCATGAAGCCTTGGAGAGAAACTGACTACTGGTAATCAATAGTTATGGCTTACTTCTCTGCATTGAGGTTCCCATCTTTGCTTGTAGACGTGGTCTGTTTGAGCTTAAAAAATTCCACACCCTTTCATGAGCATGGCTAAAATTTTAAGTAGAATTAGTATTTCAATTATGTGGCGCGGGCGTGGGCGTCATGGTGGCGCAGCGGTTGGCACTGTCGCCTCACAGCAAGAAGGTTCTTGTTTCAAACATGCTGGCCGACTGGGACCTTTCAGTGTTGAGTCTGTGTGGTCTCCATGTGCCTGCGTGGGTTTGCTGCCACAGTTCAAAGACACGGGTACTTTAATGCTAGGTCCACATTAATACGTTTTAGTTGTTTTTTTTTGTTGTGTTTTTTTATAAACATCGCTTATTCTATGTTTATGGCTGTTTAAGAGCCCCTAAAATAAATCATTTTGGAAACGCTGCTGTTAATTTGAAAACTCCGGGGTTGCGTTTTAGTGTGGACAGTCAGAAATTGCATTTCGGAAACAATAACATGCGTCCCGTTTTATAATCCTACAACTGCCTAATGTGCAGGAAGTAAGCTATTATTCAAGCAATCTGCAACTAAGCAGAGCAGACAATCTGTTTCCTGATTATAACAGCACACGTATGCCCAGTGCAGATGAGTGGTCATGTGGTACACATTTTCAGGTGTGTTAGTATGGACTGAGATTATTTCTGATATGGAGCTACAGTAAAACTCTCACCTGGGTGGAGATCTTTTTGTTTTGTTATCAAAGGCAAGGTTCGTGTGCATAGATTTCCTGGGGAAGAAATGGCACCTGGATGCACTATGGGAAGAAGCAAGTCAGCGGAGACAGTAGCCATGTCTCAATACCAAGTACGCCATGTTCGGACTTCAGTACTTCGAGAGTTGGAACTTGGCAAGTTTGGAGGACACATTATGATCATTCTACAATTGGAATAGTGTACTTGATGGACACTCTAGTTGTAACATTAAAGTTAAATAAAAATATAAATTATGAACCTTAACTTTACCTTCAGTCAAACCGATATGCCCGGAAACAAAAAAAACAAAACAGATTTAGACACTGGGATACAATGACCAAAGATTACCCAGAAGATATACACAAAACAGATTCAAAATCATGCTTTACAGAGACATCAGAGCCAGAGGCAAATTTCTAAAGGACTCGCTGAGATAAGGCTGTGCTTGGCGGGACATCACGAACACTGCCTGGTTATCCAGCTAGCGATGCTTACTGGCTGTCCCGTTAGCGGGACCTCTCCATCCTCAGTAAAAGGGTCGGAGCAAGAACGCTTCTGGATATTTAATCTATACTTGGCTAGAACAAGGACTTTGAATTGGAACAGTACAAGCCTGCAAGAACACAAGTACAGAGAAGAATGAAAATTGAGAAATGGCTTGTGTGATGCTCTGGGCGATGTTCTGCTGGGAAACCTTGGGTCCTGGCATTCATGTGGATGTTACTTTGACACGTACCACCTTCCTAAATACTGTAGCAGACCAAGTACACCACTTTATGGCAACAGTATTCCCTAACGGCAGTGGTCTGTTTCAGCAGGATAATGCACCTCTCCAAACTGCAAATATTGTTCAGGAATGGTTCGTGGAACATGACAAAGAGTTCAAGGTGTTGACTTGGCCTCCAAATTCAGAAGATTTCAGTCTGATCTGTTGGATGTGCTGGACAAGCAATTCTGATCCAGATTTAGACCCCACCTCTCAACTTACAGGATTTAAAGAATCTGCTGCTAAAGTCTTGGTGCCAGATAACACAGCATACCTTCAGAGGTCTTGTGGAGGCCATGCCTCGATGGGTCAGAGCTGTTCTGTCATCACAAGGGGGACCTAGTTCCTAACACACTATAAATCACTTCACAGAATCATGGAAATAAGCTCTGGAAAAAAAAAAAAAAAAACTAAATAAATTAATCCTGTGCCTAATAATAAATTATTTCAAGCGCATCGAGTGTATACCAAATTCCTTCAGGGTAATTTTGTATCGGTAAAAATAAATTGCTATTCAGCTTGGCAATGACGTATCCTGTTTGCTAAAGTTTAATTATCTAGTTATTGTACCTTCAAGCAACCATGGAAAGAAATGTCTGTTAGAAAATAATCAGTGACATGACATATCATTCTTAAGATGTGTACAGTAAGTATGTCCACACTGGTTATGAATCATTTTTGGCAGGACAACTAGGGAATGCTGTATTCATTGCTAGTGGGTGTGAATAAAGAAGGGTCTGATTAAAATTAACTTTGTTTGTCTAGCAAAGTACAATGCACAGATATACCTTATCAAATTGATCTTCATACGGTCCCGCAGGGGGAAACTGCAGTTTTGTACGAGCTTTGTGGCACTCCATTCACTCAATTAACCGCATAATACAATCCATTTATGCCCAGAAAGAAGTCATAGACCAGCAATTTCCCATGAACCTCCTGACATGTCTTTTATAGGACAACCTATAAAAGTTAAATTACATGACATCTAAAAATACAAGAGTAGAGCAGGTCAAGTGGAAAAAAAAGGGGTTTCAATATCACATACATATATTGGAGCTCCTGATACTTGAAAGTGCAAGACACTGAGCTATTGTCTTTTTTTTTTTCTCAGAAAATGAAGAATATGAAAATTGGCCTAAACAGCAGGCATACTTTCAGAATATGTTATTTTCTTCTGCATTGCTGGCAGACTGCAACGGGTGTCTGCGGGCATACAGAGTGAATTTAAGGACACGGGGGGGGGAAGGGGGACCTCCTGTATTTAAATTACTGTGGTTCACCTTCCAGTGAAGTAATGACAGAATTTCACATCTATATTTCAAATCCATCCAGTCATTATTCAGTGCTTGCCTAAATAAATGTGTGGCTAAGCCACTCATTTTCAACCTGGCACATATGTCAACCTGCTCTAATGTTATGCTGCCAGGGCTGCTGGCACACACATCTCCCAGGTGCTAGAGATGCACCTAGCGTCAGCTGTCCAAGCAGCTCAGCATGGGAGCCTGCCAGATTAAAAAAAAAAAAAAAAAAAATGCGGGAAAAAAAAAAAAAAAAAAAAATGGGGCTTCACGAATGAACATCAACACAAATTATTACAGCACATACATTCTGGTCTTTTCTTTTAACCCAGCAAACATAATGAAAATCAATGAAAGGCTTATTATTTTTACTGCTCTGAGGTTGTGATTGCAGTTGTGCTGCTTGCTTCACATCCACTGACACTGGACTGCTGGACTGGATGCACAGCAGGAGTGTAACACTCACGGTGGCCTACTGCGGTCAAAACTGAGAGCTACTATCACTTCGGTACAGCATCCCAGCTTCAAAAAAAAAAAAAGCATTTAAAAATGCTTGATGAACTCAGTGCTATATTATATATTATTGCTGTGCTATATTAAGCTATATTATTGCTCTTGCAAACAGCCGACATAACACACAGCAGTGGTTCTGGACCACGCTAATAAAACAGATTCTAATAGCATCTTATTAAATCCTCATCTAGTTATCAGTAGGGGCAGAAGGGAATGCTTTAATGTGGCCTACATTTGTCCAAAAAAACATAAATGAAAGTGCACAAAATAGTACAGTCGACCCTCGCCACTTCGCGGTTCGAATTTTGCTGCTTCACTCAGTTGGGTGTTATTTCATGTCTAGATTGCTCTAATAATGCTAAAAACCGTATTTAGAGGTCGTAAACAGGTTTTCTATGCTCTACCTATGCGGAAATACTACTTCGCGGAAATTCACTTATCACGGTAGCGTCTGGAACGGATTAACGAGGGTTTATTGTATTACGACATAAGGCGACACCACTGCACAATTTAACGTTTTCCTTTAACGTTTGCTAAAGCACTAACGTGACTGAAGATCACAACTGAGTGCTAACAAAAATTCAGACTGAAGCCGCGGATTACAAATGAAGCCCAGTTACGCGCTAGTAAGCTTGGTTAACTGTACTATCAAAGGACCAGTGGAGCAGGACTAATTTCACAGTCGTCTCTTGCCAGACAACATTTGCTTTTAAGTAGATGTGAGTGCGAATTTTCTGAGAGACAAAACAAAAAATGAGGCTAATACTCATAGAAAAAGAGCACTCATCTCAACACTGCTCTCCACGTTTCACAATCCTCAGAAGCTTCTGGCACTTTCTCTCCACCGTTGCCTGGTCTATTCGCATCCGCACACAAAGGAAACTGATAACTGAAGCAATCATAACCGAAGCTCCTGCTGGACCGTCCATCAATGCCTATCAGTGTAGATGACCTGTGATAATATTTGTTGCAAACTAATAATTCTTACAGTATACTGGCAGGCTCTCAGGCTCTGTAGTACTTTGGTAGCCAACCCCAGAAAAGGGTTCTGCTGAATCTGTGTGAAACCAACTACAATCAGACTACATTACGAAGTTAAGAAAGGCATCCTACAAGTGATTCATCACTGAATTGTCATGCATGTTCGAATCAATTTCAATTACTTATAATAATGTTCAATAAAGTATGATCTTACAGTACATTTTGTGCAACAAACTGTTAATATTTCTCCATTGTGTAAATATTATGTCCATTCTATCCATTTCATACGGCAGCTGATTTCTAGATAGCTGATAAATACTAGGGTTAAGGTACCTGCTGCTGAACAGTAGTTAACTTTTTCAGAAAACTCATCAGTAAATGGACTTCGCTTCCATTTGTTTCTGGGTTTGGGTGTTGTGTGTTTCACCCAAATTCTCTAAACTCCAGCAGCAACGGTACAGTGCTGCTCCTCACAAAGTTAAAAAATAAATAAATAAATAAATAAATAAACAGCTGCAATTTCCTTCACTGAGATTAATCCCGTGTGTAATCTAACTTCTCAGCAGGTTTGACATATTACCGGATTTCGAAACTACTAGGTGAAGGAATTTATTTCACCAGGAACTGTTCTCATCTAGTTTTACAAAGCACAGCCAGACTCCATCCTCTGTGCCATACTTACACACTCTCTGTGCACCAATGAGCCAGGCAGATTTAATAGTCCTTTGCCTAGTTTTTCTTCTTTTTTTTCTTTTTTTTTTTAATAATTTGAATACCATTTTTTACAAAGTATTGGAGGGAAAAAAAAGGCATCACACTCCGTTGAGACTTTTCGCTACACACTAAGTGACGAAAAACATTTCAGCCGGTGCCGTTAGATACGTCGCCTAAACTGTGAGGAGGGCTGGAATTCAATTTTTTTTTTATTTACTGCACAATGATCTATTATCCAAGAAACTAATTAACACACACAGCAGTAAGTTTCATGGCACAAGTGGGTGTCACACTGCGGTTCCTGCTGCCATCTTAGGAAAATGCCATGCGAAGTGTGGCAGTATTTTTAAGCTTTGCTGCTTGCAAACACTGTCAAGAGACATTTCAATTTCTAGGTAACATTACCAACTCATGATATTATTTGAGAAGATCACACCCTGGGAAAGAGCAATTTAATACATTATCCCCGGGAAAAAAGCCACTTTACGCCACGTAAGAATTCATATTAAAGCCAAAATGATGAAGAGGTTCAGCATCTCCTGATCCCTGGAACATGGATACTGAGCAAAGTCTGTACATTCACATAACAGTTGCACATTGTGTACATGTGTTGAGATGAATCATTCCCTTTATGTGAATGAACATGTGCATTTTAATTATGGTACCGTTAAGAATAGTTCTCTTATTAAGGTTTTGTTTTTTTTTTCCCCTTTTGAAATGGAAATTGTCCTAAACATAATATCTTTGAAATGAAATACTAATCTGGTTTTAAATCATTGAAATATTAGCATTTATTAATACGCTTGTCCACGTTTTGCAGTCGTTGTTTAAACGGGGTTTATTGATTTACTTCTCTATGATGGTGCATTAATTATTCTCTTCTAACTGTAATTATTCTCTCTATCTGTAAACAAAAACACAAAAGCTGGAAATGAGTGTAACATGTTTGACTGTCAACTCTATGCTCGTTCTAAACACGTTTTTCTTTTTTTTTCTTTCTTTCTTTCTTTTTTTTTTTTGGCGAATGTTCTGGATGTGACATTAAATATTCATGAGTTCACTTGGCATAACACCGAGCAACATATCAGACTGTTACCAAAATAAATGCAGCTTGCTAAACGGTAGATAATTAGCCAGTTGGGACCACTGACGCTAAAACGTTAGTCACGCGACAGGTCTAAATGAAAAAATAATGCCCTCCAACCAGGATAACTGATCGCATTTGAGAAAATTATGCACATCAAGTAGCTCATTGATAGGTGTGCTCAATTGTTATATAGCAGCTTTGCAGTTAGTCATTTTTTCATTA
The DNA here is from genome assembly GCA_025674565.1 of Synodontis membranacea. NCBI lineage: Eukaryota > Metazoa > Chordata > Actinopteri > Siluriformes > Mochokidae > Synodontis > Synodontis membranacea. The sequence continues at coordinate 12,798,718 of JAOVYU010000060.1, read as the reverse complement.
AAAATGAATTTCACAAAACACATACCCGGGGATTCATTATAGCGAGATATGCTTTAGTGGCTCAAACAAGCACTGACTCACTTGTTATGACTTTTAGTGGTGTTTGAACATAAATCTGTACTTTTTAATTAGCAATACCTGTGACTTGTTAGAAATAACTTCAGAAAAGGTTGACAAGGGGTGGCAGGGGTGTTACAGTAGCACACCATTAACACAATGCACTATGAGTTCAGCTAAGCAAACAGACAAATGTGTGTTTAGGGTCTGTGTAAAGGTCATGTATAAAAAAAAAAACCCCAAAAAACCACACAATTTTAATACAAACGTTTGGGACCAAACAGAGTTTCAAAGAGCACCGGGTGACACTTTCAATCACATTACTGTCAGGTGACGCACACAAGTTTTGACGCGTGAACATTGCTCCTGGGCATCTATTACTGCTCCTGCTGCTGCATTCTGAGAATGAGATTTAGAGCAGTGCCTTCATTACGGCATTCAACACCATGACAGACGTCTCCCCTAAGACTGGCACGGCACATAATTCATAACAGTGAGCTTCATTTAAACCTAATGGACAGAACTCCTCGACAACATACATTAACAACGACCGGAGAGTCAAGTGGTCCACCCTGAGTGTCTCTCTCAGAGAAGTTCAGGTTGAGACCGATCACCACAGAGACTGTGAGAGAGAGAGAGAGAGAGAGACAAGATCAAGTACAGTCATTTCAGCACACTCAATATATACAGTACATATGGCCTACTTTTTATATCGCACAAACAGCTGCTTTGCCAAACAAGGACAAACAAAAGCAAATGGATATAAACAAGTGGCTTCAATTCCACTCCTCACTGGATTCAAGAGAGGCAATTCTGGAGTTCTCAAACTCTCAAACTTGGCAGTCCAGGCCCACTTTAACCGTAAGATTAATTCCAAGCACCCTCATTACATATTTCTTTATGAACACAAATTCAAAAATTAGGATCATTAATTAACATGTGTACAGTAAAATTTTGGATATGGAGAAAGTTTGGACTATATACCGTGTACCATTGTGGTCAGAAGTTTACATACAGTCATCGTGAACGTTATGGCAATATTGGACTTTTTTTTATCATTTACTTGAACTAGTATTTACTTGTACAAGAATGATTGTACAACATACATCTTTAATAGTTGTATATGTTTAAATGATTCTGAGTTTTCTGAAATCAACACAGGGTCAAAATTATACATGCAGCCAGTTAGATTATTCATTCAGTGGTGATGAAAGTTCCAAAATGTCTTTTAGTTTGTCAAGGTCAAGGCCTCATAAATTCTTGTTATTGATGATGACTGAATACAGCTGGTGGCTTCTCTGTTCACAACATAAACAGGGTTCATCTTACAGTATAATAACAAGTTAATGGGAGGGGTACCAACCATGCCATGAGATCCATCACCTTCAGAACTATCACCTTCAGCTGAGAGGAAATAGGTTTGGATAATCAGGAACAACCCAGGAACCATCAAGGCAAAGGCCTGACTTGAATTGGAATCTGCTGAAACACTGTCAACAGTCAAGAGAGTTTTACATTGTCATGGACTGAGAGGCTGCTGTCCAAGAAAAAAGCCTCTTCTCCAAAATTGACACTTTCAAGCTCGAATAAAATTTGCGGCTGACCACATGGTCAAAGAAAAAGCCCTCTGGAGGAAAGTTTGATGAACTTTCAGAAACAAAGATTTGAGATTTTTGGCCACAATGCCCAGTGGTACAAAGGAACCAACCGTTGGTGGTGCATGGTGGTGGTAGCATCATGGCCTGGGGCTGTTTTGCTTCCAGTGGAACATTGCACAAAGTGGATAGAATACGAAAGAACCTCAGAATTCTTCAGCAGAACCTTCAGCTAGATGGTTGAAGCTTGGACACAATTGGGTGTCAGGACAATGACCCCAATTACATGTCACAAGCTGATTGTGGAATGGATAAAGCAGGCAAACATTAAGCTTAAAACAAGTCCTGGCCTCAACCCTATCAAAAACATGTGGACTGTGCTTAAAGTCAGGTCCATGCCAGGAGACACACAAATTTAACTGAACGCTAACAATTATTCCAAGAAAAGTGGTCAAATATCCAAACAAAGCTTGTTGATGGCTAAGAAAATCGCCTAGTCAAGGTGAAATTTGCTACGGGTTTCTGTGCAGGATACTCAAGTTCTTTCACTCCAAACTTGATAAAACATGTCGTTATGGATCTCACTTTGTGCACATGCTGGAACAGGTCTGGGCCCCTTAGTTTCAGTGAAGGGAAACTATAATGCTACAGAATACAAAGATATTCTATACAATTGTGTTCTTCCAACATTGTGGCTAGAGTTTGGAGAAGACCCCAAATAGGCGTGATGCTCAGGTGTTCACATACTTTTGGCGATACAGTGTATCTTTAAGTGTATCACGATTACACGTCCCAAAGAGTAAGCACTACTAGATATTTTCAAACCTTTTCTGTGACTGAAAACCTTCGTCACCAAAACAATACAGAGTTCTTGACATCTAATAAGGTTACTTGTTTTAGAAGCATATTCAGAAACCAACTAAGACACACCTTGATAGTAAACCTGGATAGTAAAAATTCTGTTGCATCATTAAGACATACTGTACAGTATGTTCACTATGATGTTTTATACTTCTTACTATACAAATCTGTAAATATTCCGCATCTTACTTGTATATTGACCTTTATAAATATCATGTGATCTTCTTTGGTGTCCAAGATCCATATAGTAACGAAATTCTCAGTTGCCTTTTTAGCTTAAACGTCATCTATTGACTGGTCTATTTTTATTTTGGTTAATGCGTTTCTACATTGCCTACAATGCTGTTCAGCTACCTGATGATAATGGCACCAGTGAGACCCTGCTGGTGCAGTGCATACTCCGGTTCAATCAGATCCCAAAGCTTCAGCTTTCAGACTTATAATACTGACATTCACAATCATGCATGTCATCTCATAGACTGCAAACTAGCTGAGCTGAATCTGTCACAAAGCACTGTAACAGCACCGTACCACTGTACTGCCATCTGGAACATGGGGTCCAGTACGTGCTGTCTCCACTGCAGCTGCACTGGACTTCTCATTAATATAACAAGGATGTCTTTTTTTTATGAGCTAACAGTGAAAGCTGATTGTTATCCCTTAGGTTAGAGATTGCTGAAATATTTCCTCCTATAAAATACAATTGTAGCTGTGCCCATGTACCCCCGTAATGACACCCAGACACCCACTGACTTTTCCTTTAAAGTTAAGGAAAACCTTAAATGGCCTGCAATGACAAGTGTATTGTTGTTGTTTTATTATTATTATTATTATTATTAAATGATTGTAATTGTGGAACATAACAGAATCTTAAAATCAGAACTCATACCTTAATTAGTTTTAAAGATGCACCAGCTTCACAGATGAGATACACAGTACGTGCCAAAAGGTATGAATGTAAAGGTAGCAAAAGTTCTCCCTTTAATGCTCCTAACCACCACATGAGCATAGTGAAATGAAAGGATAATTTGTTCCTCTAATATGTATCTTCAACCTGGACACATGGATAAAGTACCTTCATTACTATCGTGCATTTTTTTTTTTTTTTTGTATTCAGGAAAGCCCTATCCTGGTAAGGGTTAGGTCGGGTTCAGAGCCTAATTCCGTGAAGACGGCAACACAACTGAACAGGCTGCCAGTCCACTGCAGGGCAGACATACTGTACTTTGGACAAACGTACAGTAGCGTATCTACCGGAATTTTTTTTTTTGGAGTTGAAAAGAAACAGCAGAACCCTGAGGAATCCCACGTGGACACAGAAAGAACACGAACAGAAACTCCCAGAAACAGACAGTAACCTATTAAGATCAGAATCGAACCAGGGATCCTGGGTGCCACCACGTTGCCTCCAATTTATGATTTAAGGTGTATACTGAAAACGGGCTCGAATTCGATTTAAACCACACGCACCATGCGAGGCAAGCGTTACAGTACGTACTGCAGGCAACATAACATGCACCCAAGAGTTTTTCACCCTAATTAACAACAAAAGGTACAGTTTAGTACCATTTTTATCTGAGAGCATGGACTCTAGTCTTCCTTTTTACTGTAATTCAGGAAAATGTTTTGTAGGTCCAACCTTCCTAACATTAATAGCTGTGATACTAGTAGTACCAGTGTTGTTGTTTTTCTTGCTTGTTTGCTCACTTTAAGTACGACAGCTCGGAGAGATTTTTGGATTACCGCAGTACGCATTTTTTTTTGGATATGTAAGAGTGTTGTATTTAACAGAGCGGTAGTATTTAGTGCAGTAGCTACTGTGCGGTTCGAGACATTGGTCCCTGATCGTGCATGCCTACTGGTCAGTATAAAGTGCTCTATCTCCACCTGCTGTCGTGTGGAAAGAACCAACGTGTGTGTGTGTGTGTGTGTGTGTCGCCATGCAACACACGCGTGTGCACTCGCTCGATCATGTCACTCTCACTCAGCGCTCAGACTCGGACCAAGAAGTGTACAAGTTAATAAGAGCAGCAGCCCGAGTGAACTCAGAGCCTGTGCTGGGAGATTCACTAGAGTGAGATAGAGAGAGAGAGAGAGAGAGAGAGAGAGGCGGTGAGGGACGGGTTAATACACTCAAGCCTGCATCAAACCACACCACATTTAAAGATCTTTCAACAACAACAACAACAACAACAACAAAAGAAACAAAATAAATAAATAAATAAATAAACCATCGCGAGTTGATCGCGCTTATTTATTTATTTATTTATTTTCTCTGGTCCTTCCAGCAAGCAAATATATTCAGAGCACTTTTTTTTTTTTTGCGACCGTAAAATACCGACATCGAAGCCGAAGACTTAAATTGTATCCTCCCTCAGAGTGGGTTCTTGTGCGTGGTGTTTTGATGCGAGTGCAGTGGACGAGCACACAGAGGCATCTGCTCTCTTAAACAAGCCTTGGCTTTAAATGTGTCAAAAGAAACGTTTTCTCCAACAGGACGTGCCCGAACTGCAAAAAACAAAATTAAGCCCCGCTGCTGTGGCGTCTCCATTCTTCCCCACATCCTTTCAGCTCTCATTCACTCACTCACTCACTCACTCGCACTCTTGTGCACACTCAGGCTGGCCCCCAAACGCTCCCCCGCGCGCCCGTCACCCTCAGCATCACTTCACCGTACCTTCACCGCCGCCGATCAGCAAGCCGAACACCAGGAGCATCTTCCCGATCATTGTTTCACAGCGATACAAAGGTGCTGACCGACGACCGCTGCCGCTGCTCGGAAGTGAGTTGGACGTGCTTGCGGCGACTGGAAAAAGGGGGGGAAGAAGAAGAAGAAGGAGAAGAAGAAAAAAAACCCTACACACACACACACACACACACACCACCACCGCTGCTGCTCTTCGATTCGCCCGCTTCTCTCTCTCTCTCTCTCTCTCTCTCTCTCCGCCGTCTCCGCGCGCGTCCGTCACTGATGCGCGCACTGGTTAAGATCCGCCACTGGAATGAAGCGGCGCGAGCTCAGCCTCAAGCCGCCACTGATTCAATGAGTCGTCGGACCTAACCGTTCAGCTGAATCGAACCGTGCAAGAACTGATTCGTTTGATTCTTTACTCAGAGCGACATCTTTTTTCTTTCCTTTATTTTATTTTATTTTATTTTTTTTTTGGGCTAAAAGTTTTGGGCTATTTTTTTTTACTGGAAGAAGACATATAGGCTAGTCCCCCTTTACATGTCACCTGGTCAGTTGGACTCTGGAGTGACAGATACATCGCCTCTTAGACACGCCCACTCCGTTAACCCTGATACGGTTCCGAAAATGGAGAGAGAGAGAGAGAGAGAGAGAGAGAGAAAAACAGACAGACAGAATGGCCGAGTACAAACTAGTGTCTTTAACTATAACGTTATTTCCAAGACAAGACAATGCATTGCAGTATATTTTTTAAAAAAAAAAGAGAAAGTCTGGCATCTTCTGATGGAGCTATTTAAAGCATCAGCACAGTCAAGGCACAAGAGGAGGGAAGCCTAGGTCTTGAATGAATCAGAATCAGAAATAAAAAAAGTTATAAATAAATAAATAAATAAATAAATAAAAAGAACTCTGTTAGACAATGGGGCCAAGGATAAAAAAAAAGTAATAATGTAGGAAGCAATTGTTTGCATTGTCAAAGAGGATCCAGTAGTGGTAGTGAGGAGACAAGTTGCGCGTGAAACTCTACATGCTGTGAAACAAACCTTTAATGGTCAAAAGTGAAAAGCTGCATGCTGGTGGATCATCATGGAGAAGCTGCCAGTTAGAATGGAGCAAAAGTCGAAATATTACCGGAATGACATCCTAGCTAGCTGTCTATGAAGCTTCATAAATTGCGTCCCGGGTCCTGGAAAATTCGATATAATTATTTCTGATTACTTCAAGTGTGATTATTATGATTGCGTAGAGCATTTCTTTAGACATGGGTAAGAAGGAAGGTCCAGCAAGAGTTAATCACCCTTAGCCACAGCGCTGCTGAATTCATGAATCTGAATAGCTCAAAGGTGTTTATTAATTTTCTCGAGCAGTCTGGCTTGGACAATAGAGCCAGCTGTCAGAAATCCCAGCTTATTATTCAGCTATTCTTCTTAAAGCATATAATTCAGTTAAAGGTATAAATTATTCAGTAACTACAGTGAATCTAATAGGACAGGCATACAGCAAGGAGAGTGAGGGAAGTTTCGACCTGCTGATGGAGTCCTGGAATGTTCACTTCTCTTAGTTATGGCTATATTTAGATTTTTAAATATATTTTTTATATATTTACATCTTTTGTGTGTGGTGTGTGTGTGTGTATGTATATATACTGTATATATATATATATATTTGCTTTTAGCAAATATAATTTTAAACAGCTTTAATATTAAGTAAAACTATAACTCCGTGCAAAAATATTTGGGCGATATTGACAGTTAAACTATTCAATAGAGTTAATGAGGAAATTGTGCACATCAATATTCAAACCTCAGGTGTGACTTTGGACTTTTGTGTTATTTGGACAGTTGAACAGGAATTGCACACAGATGGTGGGAAACAGAGAAATCTCAGTTACACTGAATCCTCACCTTGAACATAATTGTGTGAGATATCAGCTGGAGTGAGCACCAGACAGCTTGCTCTAACCAAAAAAAAAATAATAATAATAATAAACCTAAAATGTGAATGTAATAACTATAGAATGACATACCATGGCAATATAAAATACACAGACATGACATTGTCAATTAACTAATGACATCCTTCCTGTAGGATTTTTTTTTAAACTCTCAGCAGTAGATACAGCTTTATTTTTTTCCACCACTGCCTAAGCTGAATGCTTTCAGCCACCGTGCGACAAGCTTCTCATGCAAAATAATAAAATATGCTGGATCAAGTGCTTTAAAAGCTGCTGAATAATGAGGAAGGAAGGAAGAACATTGTTAAACCAAACCACATATACAATGATTAATATGATAATTATGCCTAGGACTATTCATGTAACAATATACAGTACACTATATGGCCAAAAAGTTTGTGGCCATCTGGCCATCACACACAAATATGGATCTTCCACAAACTGTTGCCACAAATTTGGAAGCACACAATCGTAAAGGACGTCTTTGTAAGCTGTAGCACACACCAAAATCTAGTAGAAATCCTTCCCAGGGGAATGGAGGTTATCAATAATAGCAAAAGGGGACTACATGTGGATAGGATGCTCAAAAAGAACACATGTAAGTGTGATCGTTAAGTGTCTACAAAGATTTGGTCAGATACTGTAATGGCAACATGCTAGACTCCTGTATTTGAATGCTTGCATTTGTATCGTTTATGTATCAACGTAATAGAATTTCTTACATTTGCATAACTTTTAAATGATCACTTGCTTTAATAATACAAGGTATTGTAGCTGAAAATGAAAAAGGAACACATTTTGCTTTTTAGTATCCCTTGAGTTTTTCTGGCTTAAAGCCAAGTACCTGTGTTTAACGCCTGCGGCCTAAACACTACTGAAAAACCCTGTCTCCGATGCCTCTATCCTGGCAACCTCTGAGGCAAACTATTACCCGTGAACTACAAGCAGGTCATTTTTAAAGTCTTATTCAGTTGCCCAGAATGTTCACTTACTGTAGCCACCCATATAAACTGACTCTGGAGATGCATGTTCACGGCTCTTCTGAACTGAAATTGCCAAATCTGAATACGACCCATTTTGACTATCAAAGCATTGTCAATTAAAAAAAAAACAAAACAAAAAAAACAAGTGCTGTGTTCAAAAACTCCTGTCAGACTGAAGCATAAACCCAGAATACCTAAAATCCAGACAGTTCTCAGACTGATATCGTTACTGTGGTACAGAAATGACTAAAATGCTTGAGATGAGCATATAAATGAATAATGGTTCATGCGTATGTAAAAGCAAGATACAGATACGTGGCAAGATAACCAGCCCACTTACTCGACGATCCTATTTGGTCTCAGATTTCTGCAAAATGGCCCTCTATGTCTAGAATCGTTTTTAAAGATTTAGTCACTGAGCCAGTTCCCAAGCCCATTAAGTTCTTTAACTTCAATTTATCAGAGCAAATGGTCTGAACAGTTATTATCAGAGGGTAACACAACCCACTGTAAAGCCCCCCAACCAGCAGAGCTTTAAACTTTAAGTGCCCTCATGAACTTCTACCATAAACACTGGGGGACAGGAGTGTATATTACTTTCAATAACAGTTTTGCTTTTAACATTGGTGGAGATAGACTTAAATGTTAGTATAGCAGACTCTATTTTTATGTTTAAGTTTATGTACTTAGAGCACTTCACTGTAAGTCGAAGTTAATGCACATTGTGTACAGTGCACTGATATACTCTAGAAAGTCTTGACAGAAGTGTCAAGTTCTCTACTTCATAACCACTGGTCCAGAAAGAAAAGTACACATATCTACTGTGTATGAATAAAATATATTCAGGATGTAAATAAGACATTGTATATTTTAGGCAAATGAATCATTCAGTGAACATTTCAGATTTTGCTGAGGTCCTGAACGCGTCCTTTAGTGCTCGACATTCTCGACATGTTATGCTTAACACAACAGCTCATGCATGTAGTAAGGAACGTGCCAGCAAAGGAATGGTTGCCACCACCACTAACACACACACCACTCACTGACCTTACCTATCTGAAAAATCACTGAAATGAAGATAGTTGTAACCCACGGCTCAGTATTTGTTTGTTGAAAGTGTGCCCTTGTATTATTGACATAGGGTTTACTAGGACATACGCTGTGTTTGTTTATCAAAAGGGATGTCACACTCATTGTTGGGGGAAAAAAAAAAAACACTCGTTGTCAGGAAGGAAAAAAAAAAAAAAAAACACCACCAAGGCAAGAGGAGCCAAATCAGTGAACCGTGTCATATACTGTAGGTCTGGAGGTCATGATTGGAAGGAAAGTGCTGAAAAAAAGTAACATTATTTTGCTTTATGGGAATGCTTTTAAATTCAGTTTCACACTTTTCTAAGGATGAGTATTATCTAAACTGTGATAGAGGAGTGTGTGTAATGACTGCATGGGTGCATTTGGATTACAGCCTTTATCAATATTGGCTTATCACATGTTTGACAGACACTGAATAGGGGAGAAATTCCCAATTGCACCTTCATGCATCATGACAGACCAGTGTTAAGATTTATTTCTCTCTGGTCTGAATCATTATAGCAGTTATCTCCTGAGACATTCGGAAAAGTGCACGAATGAGTAGTATAGATAGTATAATGTGTCCTCGGGTAGTTCCTTACGACAACACTCACGTCTTTGAACAGAATATCAGATGAATTTAACCAACCATACCATACATGGTCATGTACCACATGACCAGTTTATAACAACACTCATGTCTTTGGGCAAAAAATAACCAAAACAAAACAACAATTCCCATATATATATTTTTAAAATACTATGCAGCACCCTGAATAACATCCTTAGTAATAAGGGTAATGAATAATTGGACACAGACAAATGCTCAGAATACGAGTCACATAAACTGATGTTTTAAAATGAGATTCCCACATGCCTAGAGAATAGTTGCTTGATTAATGACTCTGAGATTTAGTAAAGGACATGATTGGGGTTGTTTTCGCTTTACAGCCTGCCTTGCAGCTAAAGATGGGCCCAGGTGTAAGAGAAGCAAAGGACCATGAAACAAAACACAGACCATCACACCTGCCTGCGCCCCGATCCAGGCAAGAGTTGGAACCCAGAGGAGATGCAAATTCGAGAATATCGCTTTAAGGTCTAATTCCTTTTAAGGGAAGTTGATGATTAGTTTAAATCAATGAAATAAATAAATAACAGCTTGCTTGTTGAATTTGCGGTGTTATTAATTATTTACCTAATTAAAATCAGATTGCATTGGTACATTATGCAGTCGTTCGAGAATAGAAAAAGTAGCATTTTTTTTTTCTCATTACACAACAGATGTCAAGCTTCCTCCACCTGTTCAAATGGATTGTGAGAATCAAAGGTTGTTCACGTAGAGAATGTGAAGTCTGTGACTGAATCTGTGCTCCACGGTCTGTATGAGCCTGAAACCTCAGCTGCAGAATCCATGGAGCTTAAACACAACTGGCTCCTCTTATTCTGACGTCTTCGTGGCCCAGTCCATCGCCAAAAGCATTCGTCACTTGTCAGCCATTCTGTACTCACGCTTCGTGTCTTAAAGGGCTCTGCTCACTCAAACACAGCCTGAGAGCTGAAACTAAAAGGGAGACACATTCATCAATAAGCCATTAGCGGCCCTACACCAGACGCCTCCTGTTTCTGAATGCTGCTTCCTATAGCCTTACTAACAGCCTATTCATGGCTCCTTGCATGGTCCAACTCATGCACCGACATGATCAGCTTGTCACTGAGCTCAGAGTCTTACTCTGGATGTTAGTGACGTGCAGACGTCTAGATGAAGAATGGAATGCATTCTGTCAATTTGCTCACTCTTTGGTTTATGCTTTAGGCAGCTCTGAGGTTGCATAACTGTGTCATTAATATATTAGACATGGTAAAATGTGTCTTAATTAAAGAGTTAACATCCTGCACGTCTAAGCCCTACATACTGCATCCATTGTGCCCAGTATATACACACATATAAGCACACAGACTCATAGACAGAAAGGCATAAAATTGATTATTTACATTTACCTTATGACTATGCAATGCAATTTGTCTGGGGTATTTAGAGTAAAAGTGAGGGTGACATCCAGCTTAATATATTTTAAAAGTTTCATTTTACTGAGTGCAATTATAGCCAATTAACTATGATGAGCAAATGAAAAGGAAGGTGTTGGCAGACTTGTACACCAATTACAAGGACATTTTCCTTCACAGAGATAATGCTTATAATTATCATGCTCCTGCTCGCACCCTTCAGATGCGGATCCATGGAAATAGAAGGCAATCTTTTATCAATCACTCTTCCTGTAGTGCACGGTCTGTCTATTGAGCTTTTCACCTGTCTAATCATGGCTGTCATTCGACAACCCCTCCCACAATTTGTGAAGAGCTATAGGTGGAAAAATGCCTTAAGCTGTCTTTCCCCCCCCTGTAGAGGAAATAGTGTAATCATTTTAAATCTCCACTGTGTCAAATCCTAGGTCTGCTACAGCCTGCCATCAGTGAGCCATCAGATCCTAGATCACAACTAAACCATATCCTAGATAAATGACAGGACCTGGGCAGAGTTATCTGGGCAAAGTCTACATCTGCAATTATTTATAAGAAGGAACTTGGTTTTTTTTTTTTTTTCTTTCTTTCATCTTTTCAAAAGTAATCTGATTCCAGTGTTTAAAATATAGACTTTTGTGCCCCAACCTAGCTGCTTTAA
>JAOVYU010000060.1:12688055-12699515 GCA_025674565.1 Synodontis membranacea | reverse complement strand
TCCATTGAACCGAATCCTTTGAGTCCTAACTACACCATGTCTAAATTGTAAACTCTGTCACATAAATACATCTTATATTCATTAAAACATCAATTACTATCATAAAAGTTGCATAACTTTCAGTTTCTTTGCACCACCACACTCAAAAATGAGGTATATCCTACAAACCTAGAAACTTCCTGCAAAGTTGAATCCTCCTAGAGGACTCCTTGTGTCAGTCAGAGCCGAAAATAGCCCTGCAGGCGAATCTGAATTGCTCACAGACGGGTTAGTAGCACATACCAGAGTCATGAGTGAATCCACCGGTTAACTTCCTCTACAGCCAGAAACATGCAGCTGAATCTGAATCGCTCAGAGAGTGGATTAGCGCTCCTAATACTGATTCAAGTGACTCACACCCGAAGCAGTTTAGTGAGTGACACAGAGAGAGCCGAATCCTAAAAAGGGTCTGAGTATTAACTCTAACAAGAAGCAAAACATTTTGTGCAGACATTTCTCTCTCCTCTGCTGATCTTGCGGTGATTTTGGAGAATTTGTTTGAAGAAAAAAAAAAAACCCATTGTACCGAGTAAAATATTACCAAATTTTATTTTGTAATGCATTATATTACCGCGTTACACTGTGTGTGTGTGTGTGTGTGTGTGTGTGTGTTTATACAGTATATCAGCGTTTAAATAACGATTGCGTCATCCTTACCAACTTCTATAGACAAACAAATAACCTTGCAAGCCTTTTTCCTCAAATGTAGTTATTGTTTCTCAGAAAGTAAACGAGCATTAAGAGACCAGGACAGAATTATTGTGGCCTTCCTGAAAGGTGTGAAACATCTTCAACTGCCACGATTCCCTGAAAGCCTGACATTAGATCTCCAACTTTCTGGAGTTCCTTAGTATACCTCTTTTTAAATCTAAGCAGGGTCATAGAATCTATGCCCTGGTGATAATTTCACCTTGCATGCACTGATGTCCATATGGCTGAGTCTAGGTTTTCTGACCAAGGTTATATTTAGTTTTGTAAATTACTCATATTGACCTTGTGTTCCATGAAGACAAGATTCCAGTGGGTACATTGTTGTGCCTGATATTGGCCCTTATTTAGAATGCACAAACTCCATCTGATCCTCTGATCAAATATTCATTTGCCATGTAGGAAGGACACTGGATATTATTGATAACTGCCAGAGTTCCTTGTCATTCAGAACTAGTGTTGACCATGTGTGATCTCAGCAAGAAGGTTTCAGGAAAATTGGCTGTGTGAGTTATTTTTTGCAAATACTGTATCATATATTACTCGGGTGATTCTCACCATCTCTGACAGTTAGCAGTTATTGATAGGTTAACAATGCCACAATAATATATGCAATTATTGTTAGTTCTAGCACACTAAGGGTTCTTCAGTTTGTCCCTCTGAGGAAACAAAGAACCTTTAAGTATCCAAGAACCCTTGTGGAGCTTTTTATTTCTAATAGGTACCTATACCGCTTCTCTTATCTAAACAGCAAAGAATGATTATTTTGATTTAGACCACATTTCTATGCAAATGCAGGGATATGCAAATACTGTAACCCCATTAATCCCACCGACACTGGCACTAATTAACACTACAATCAAGCAAACACTATACTGCAATCTACATTTCATTAATGAGGCTCATAATTTGCTGTTAGTAAAGCTAAGAGCTTTGTAAAAGCAGTGGGGTAAGATAGGGTTGCGCTGTGTTTGTGGATGGGTTAACAGCAAGCAGCTGTCTCACTGTATCATCTCCATATTCAGTCATGAAGATCAAGCTTCTCTAGATCACCCTGTTATCTCCATAAATTCAAAGCTTAAATACTAAGAAAAATCTCCACTAGTATTTCAGCTGTGGTAATTACCCAATAATATATTATATTTTTCAGACGACTCTGCTATTGTGGGCTGCACCACTGATAGGCAGGAAGATAAGTACAGAAGGGTAGTGGACAGTTTTGTGGAGAGGTGTGATAAAATATCTACAGCTGAACATCACTAAGACTAAGGAACTGATTGTGGACTTTAGGAAGCAGATTCCTACTCTCTCCCTGTCACCATCATGGAGACAGATGTTGAGGTTGTTGAGGAACACAGGTACCTACAGTAGGACTACACATAGATGGCAAACTGGACTGGTCCAGGAACACTGACGTTGTCCTTAAGAAGGTCCAGAGCTCTCTATATCTACTGAGGAGGCTCAGGTACTTCAATGCCTGTAGGACCACTCTGTGGTAGCAAGTGTGATTTTTTTATGCGTCAGTGTGCTGAGGCAGCAGGTTGAAGGTAGCTGAAGACAACAGACTGAACAAGCTGATCAGGAAGGCTGGTTCAGTTCTGGGTGTAGAACTTGAGACTCTGGCAAAGGTGTCTGAGAGCAGGATGCTAAAGAAACTTCAGCATCATGGACAATCCATCCCACCGCATGTATGCTTCCTTGAAGAGTCATCGCAGCACATCCAGTAGACGAATCATTGCCCTGAGGTGCAGGACTAAGCGCTACAGGAAATCTTTTCTACCTATGCCTATTGTACTGTATAACTCCTCCTCGTTTTGTATAGGGGACATTTAAAAGCTTATATCTGCACAACAACACTTTATTTTTTTCACCTTTCTATCTGTTCTTCACCGGATAGGTGTATTATAGTATTATGGCATCACTATCACTATCTCATCTGCTGATAGCATTAATATTATTACATGTACATTGTGTCACTTTCTGTCTATTTGCACTACTACTCAATTGCACTACTACGGTTCTCACTTGTGAGATACTGTATATATTTCTATTCATACTTTTCACATACATTTCACTGCATGTTGTACCTGTATAACTATGCATGTGACAAATAAATCTTGAATCCTGGATCCAACTTTTTTAATAGTTGCACTTTATAATTTTTGTTTAAATTTCAGTTTAGCTGTTTTTGATACTTTCCAACTGAGGTCAGAATTTTGAAATGTTTGACAATCCTGTCTGTGACTTTCTGTTTCTGCTTCTGTTTCTATTTCTATTTCTATTGCATTGAGCATGTAAAAGGCACAAGAATTTCTTCCAGGATTAAAAAAAGGTCTGGTCTTGTCTTGTTTCGTCTTGTAATTCGTGGACTGTAAAACGAAGGTTACAATGCAAAAGCCTCCACTTGGCTTGTGTGTGCAAGTATTTTTTTTAAAAAAAGAAAGAAAGAAAAAACCATAGTCCACTTACTCTTCATACATGTATTATATCTTTTTAACGTACATTACCTGTTCGTTCTAAACAATGAATTTGAATTCTGATTCATCCCTTTTTAGGAACATCTGCACACCTGCTCATTCATGCAATTATCCAATCAGCTCTTCATGTGGCAGCAACTCAACATCATTCAGACACAGGTCAACGGTTTCAGTTAATGTTCACGTCTCACGTCACAATGGGGAAAATGTGACAGTGGCTTGGACAGCGGGATGGTTGTTGGTGCCAGACAGGCTGGTGTGGATATTTTAGAACCTGTGGATCTGCAGGGATTTTGCAGACAAAACAGTTTCAAAGGATATTTATTTTGCTTTGATTGTGAATTATTATGACAGACTTAAGAACATCAGAAGTAATTTTAATCTTAAGACTCAATGATCATTATTTTTTTGCACAAACAAAAAACCCTTAATTTTAATTAGTTCTTCTTGAGCATGACTGGTGAAATTTCTTTTACTTTTGCAGTGAAACATGGCTATGTGGTACCATCTCCACATACGTTCATACAGCATGAAACATTGGAAATTGGAATGTCTAAACAGTCCCAGCTAAAAACTCTAAGCATGTCCCAGGTTTAATTATCATTATTATTAATATTAAGCAACACACTCTTACCCAACTCTTGGATTTATTCTCACACGTGCTCTTTTCATTTGTCTGTCAGGTTTGTAGCAACATGACCATGATTTCAGAGAAATGAAACAAAGATTCTTCAAAAATCAAAATGCATGACATGTCTTCAGAGATTTGAGGCTTAGGACTGCATGACACATTCGGAAAGCTACTTTTGCTAGATCTCTATAAAACATACTATGGCCCGATCAGTGACTGACAAAGCATTTTTTCTCCCCTCATGCATTACTTCTCCTCACCTTTATTCTATTTTCACCTTAACCTATATTGTATATTTCATGGCAGTTATGAATCTTTCATAACCACAGAATAAACCTCCCCAGATGTCCTGTCCTTGTAGTCTTATTGTATTTGTATGTAGTGTATTCTGGTTCAGTGAATGGGGAGTTACAATGGATTTCTTCCCAAGCAAAAACTTCTGTCTACTATATATATATTTTTTAACTTTGAAAATTCTAATAATGCATGCTTACATACCATACAAATTACAACATTTTAAGGAAAACACAAATTGAACCACATTCACCTGCTCTGGTTCTCCTCTCCTTACGGTGCTCATTAGGATATAAAAATACCACAGAGGGAGTTTATTGGAAGGCAATTGCCAGACAAAGCTTATTAATCCTAGGACAATTAACTTACACATACATCAACAGCACAAGTGCACATACATCAACAGCACTACAAGAAAATTAGCAGAGAAGCGAGCTGCACAGAAATAATCTTATACTTATCATTTATCTGAAATAAAGTACAGATAGTTGAACATGCTTCACAATTTTTTTTTTTAAAAAGTACTTACAAAAAAAATTAAATGGTCCAAATTCATTATTTTTTGGCAGTCTCTTCCCACTCTGCACCCTCTGTATATGACTGAAAAAAGTTGCACTTAGAAGAAGGTAAGGCAGCATGGTGATGCAGTGGTTAGCACTGTTGCCTCACAGCATGAAGGTTCAGAGCTACTGCCTGACCAGGGCCTTTCAGTTTGGAGTGCCTATGCCTGTCTAGGTTTCCTCAACCAGTCCAAAAACATGTGAATTAGGTCAGCTGCCTACTCTCAGTTGCACATAGGTGAGAATGTTTGTTCATCTCTGTGTTAGCCCTGCAATAGATTGACAACCTGCACAGGGTGTACCCTGCCTCTCACCCCTTTTGAATGCAAATGTGCTTTTATGCCAAAAGATAATTTAAATGTTTTCCTCTCTCATTGTGATTTCTGCAAAGTTAGATGTTCCCTTCAGCTGAGTCCCTTGCACATCTGGCCTCAAGGCATTCTTTTATCTTTCCATCTGTTCTTTCTTTCCCCCCCAAAAAATGTCTCATTTGCAAGTTCTCTGACATCATGCCACATGGCACATTTTTGTTTCTGTTACCCTTCATTTTACAATAGATGAACCTTCATTGCATTATGGAGCATCCTTTCTGGAATATTTTGCAGCACACACAAAGTTTTGACTACAATGTAATATCCACATTTTTAAATTATTATAATTTTTAAAAGTGTACATACCAAGTGTGGTTCCAGATCTCCCACACAATTGCCATTGCCATGATAGTCAGTGATGCACCTAAACATTAACCAAAATTACCACAGTTTCATGTTCACCATAGGCAAGGCACGAAAAAAAATGCCCGTTTGTAGATTCATAATCTAGTTAAGGACTTTTGCATGCTTAACAAAGCTTTCAGCTGCAAAAGAAGGGACCTGAGTCAGTGAATACTATGTACTATGTGATACTTTAATCTGCACACTGTAGGGCTTTTATTAGCTCTGCTTTAAAAGAAGCAATTAGTTAATTAATACAGAACAATTACTTAAACTAAATTGAAACTATTTCATCCGGTGAATATAGTCATGGAAAGGTATGTTTAATAATACCGTAGCAAAACTCCTCTTACTGCACAATTAAGTGGAGCTCCATGGTAACTTAGGAGGAAGATTAATTTATTTGAAAGCATATGAATGGAAGCTAGGAATATAGGGACCGAAATCATGAGAAAAGTAAACACAAAGTCTTCAAAATCTTTAACACATGGGCAAATATTTACTTCTAAACTACAAGACAATTAAGACATAAACACTAACACACAAACAGAAAATGATGAAGTGAAATGAGTGGAATGTGGAAATGAAATTACCCAAAATACACAATATTACATGGAGATATGATATTGGGTTACTGTCTTAACAAGTTATGCCTGAGAACCTAGCAAGCCACTTTGAGGTTGAAGTGTAAGTATAATAATTAGACACCCATGGCTAACTCAAACGTCCACTTATACATTTTTTTTCTTGTAGAAAAGCTTTGATGGAGGCTATCAATGATCCCTTTAATTTAAAGCAACAAAATTATACAGAACTTCAGTGGGATCAAGCTGTTACGATATACACTGGGATGCAGGTGCAGTTCAGTTTCTTTATTCAAAGAGCTTAAACAACAGTGTTTAAATCGGCAGGCAAACTCGTAAACTATAAACCAGTCCAAGGTCAGATGATAAGCAAACAACATGCAAAGGGCAAAGGCAAAACTCATAGGTCGAGATAAACATGCATAGGTTAAAGATCCGGAAAGACAATAATGAAAACGCTTGGCAATAGTGATAGGAGAACGACTAATGCTTCGCAACCTGATTTCGGGTCTAAGAGTCCTTATAAACATACTGAGCTAATTAGGTGCAGGTGCACCCAATTAGAAGTCAGGGGACGCTGAGCGCATGTGTGAGTCCTCCATATTGGTTGTAGGCTGTGGTGTTTGGGTATTGTAGTTCTCTGTAATGTCCATAGCTTCCTGTTGTGTTATGTTCTCATTTTCAATGTCCATATGTTCCTCTTGTGTATTTGCGATTTCATTGCATGGCGGGTAATTGTCTGGTACATTCTGGAGAGGTGGATGTGTGACACAAGCACTTATTGGTTAACTTTAAAAGAACAAATGTGAGTATTTACTCCACAAATGGAGTTAGTCAAACGCAAACACTACTCACCCTTACAGTACGTGCCACTGACAGCAGAGCCAGCGAGAAGAGATGTCATAATTTCTGGAAGGCATTTTCTGGAGGGTGCAGACACAACCCATATGGAATCTGGCAGAACCGGCGGTCTCTCATGTGTAGTGAAAGCTGTCAAGTCCCAACTGTCCTCATGCATTGGCACTTGGTAGTAGACACTGGCTAAATCAATAGTAAAGAACACAGTAGCCTTTTGGAGTGCAGAAAGGAGTTCATCCATGCGTGGCAAGGGAAAGGAAACTGCTTTATTGGGCTCATGCAGATCAACACGTGCAAATTTTGCTGAGTAACTACGATAGGTGAGACCCAACAGAAACAAGTAGGCGATCATGTTTTTCAGACACAGCATTCCTAACAGACAAAGGTTAGCCGTACAATTTCTGTCACACTGGAGGCACTGTCTCATCAGTCTTGATACAGTTGATGAAATCTTTAACACAAGCAGTAGACAGAGACACAGCAATACCCACTAAAAATGGCACAGGTGAAAAAGAAACTGCAGCATCAGAACGCATAGCTTTATTGGTCACAATGTGCATGTGCATAAGTGACATTAAGTCTCTACCCATCTGTGGCATTCCTTTGTACGCAATGTAGAATGTAGCCTCAGTAGTACAGCCATGAATGCACACATTTGCAGAGAGGTACCCAAGTATGAGAATATGAGACTTTGAAAATGTCACAAGCTTTACTGTAGATTCTGTCAGAGGAATGTTGCTGAAGTGACAGGTGCAGTATGGTAAGATCGAAACAGCCAGGTCCAGTGAGCAAGGACGTGAGCCCGGAGCTAAGATTTCCACTGCACAGGTAAATTTAGCAGATGTATGTAACGAATTTTCTGTATGTAGTACAGTAACTTATGGGAACTCAACCTCACACACACACATTTCACGTGTACATGGTTGTACAGAGTGACAAACTTCAGCAAAATGTCCAGTCTTTTTGCAATGCTTAGAAGTTGTTATTGCAGAAGGGTGTCATGGAAACTCATCTGTAGCCTGGAGAAAATTAAAGAGCCCAGAGAATGCAAGGAGTGCAGAAAAATAGGCCTTTATTGAAAACAATGAAAGCCGAGAAGGTCTGCAGAGCATTCTGAAACACTGCTCAGATCGAGCTGTTCTTATACAGAAAGTCATTCATAAATTTCGCAACATTCTGACAAGTTTACCATGCTATGCATCCATTTCTTGACCTGCACCTGTTATTCTGACTCCACCAATATTTCAGAAGACATTCCACCATTAAAATCAGTTATTACCTTTGTTATTCCCAATTCATACTTTGTATCCACCATTATTTAACTGCCCGATAAGGATAACATTTAAAAAATGTATTTACTCCAGTACTAAGGACTTCTGATGTCATTGAACATATTTGTATCATGTAATCATGTATGTTCCATGTGTGTGTGTGTAAGTTCACCACCTGTGACAACCCATTCATGTTGAAGCCTAGAGTCTGCATTTTTCTTTACATAACAAACCAGGAACACACTGTATTGTTGTATACACTTGTATTCCAATATGGTAATGCTTTTTAGTGACTAATGTTGTACCAATCCATATGCCCAAAGTCTAAATGAGTCTAAATATGTGTGATACATTTGTGATGCATATGGGCATAGCTTCTACATTTAAAATGTCCATACAAATGGTTACACATGACCATATATGAAGCTAGACTATATCTAGTGATGCATACATGTCCTAAAATTCCAACAAGGGCAGTTCATTGAATTAGCCAGGTGTGACTGGGATCCACAACGAAAGCATATTTTCCCCTTAGCGGAGTTAGTTAGTAGCAGGTATTGTTCACTGTCTGTTTATTCCTGTATTAATGTTGAACCTATTGTAAGCAGAAAATTCATTGACCCTCTTTTCCGAGACAATGAAGTAGCACTGCTCTGTTCCTAGAATCAGGCCAGGCATTCCCCAGTAGCATTAGCAAGCAGATTAGTTACTGAACATCTGAAGCCACATTGCGAATGGCACTGCAGGCTCACTGGGGCTTGGAAGAAAAAACTTCAAATAAAAGTCAAATATGTGACAGCCATTTTCAAAAAATAATACTGCAGAATACAAAGAGATCCTCATCGCCAGTTCTGCTGTGGCCAATGCAGAGTATAATAATTAGACAGCCATGGATAACCAAACATCCACTTCTTTTAATTCTTTGATCAACCCACACAGATATCAACAGATCAAAGATACCATTATTTCACCATGCAACACACTTTCAACACTCCACCTAGTGTTTTGGCAATAATCTTGAAGGGAAAGAGGGGGAAATAATAAGAAGCACCTAGGTTATCCAAATGATACTATGGAAGTTTGTTACTTGCACAAAGAATTCTCAAGCAGCTTTAGGCATTTTCACATAGAGAAAGTGTTTACAGTGTACAGATAGCAGGAGCTTAAGAATTCTTCTTGAAGTTCATTAGTTTTGTGCTGTTCTGACAGGGTCTCGTGAAAAGGTTCTTTAAGAATCTTATTGTTGCAGATGGAAGTGTACTGTTTGTAGATTAGAAATTAGTGCATTGAAAAGGACAAAGAGCTCTTTGGTAGGTTTGTGTCCAATGGAAAGGACAAAAAAACTTTGGAAATTTGTGTCCAATGGAAAAAAACTAAACTTTTCTCTATGGAGATTTGTGCGAAACTCCTAGTTTGGATGGTTTTGTCACAGGCTATTCATGCATATGTAATTGCAAAAAACTGCAAAACAGCAGTTCAGCCAATCAGAATCAGAATCAGCTTTATTGGCCAAGCATGTGTACACATTCAAGGAATTGGACTCCGGTTTTCCGGTATTGTGCTCTATGTACTTAATCAACAGGGATAGTCATACAGCAAGCAAGACAACAAAAAACCCAAAAACACAACAAAAACAAGATGGGAACATGGGATTTGACCTAATGGGATTTGACCTTGCCCCTCCTGGTGAGGGGAGAATGGATGAATGTGATTCCATGGGTTTCTGAGGTGCTCCACCAAGACAACTTGCTCCATGCACCCTGAGTACGAACACCTGGAGCTTGTTAATTGTTGACTATTAAACCATCACCACACAATACTTACCATGAGTTTGTCTTTTGCCTTCTTAGCCTGGCTCTCTGGTCCCTCTTTGTTTTATTGTTTATATTAGTGCTATTGCCAATTTCATTGCCACTTTTTATATGCATGTATCTTACTAATCCTCTATTCTAGAACAGTATTTCACTGAGAACAACTAAAAAAATTCCATTGTTTCTTGCCATCCTGTAAACAAAGAATTACTAGAATAAAAACTAAACAAAAATGATAATTACAACTTTATGTTTTTGAAGCAGCATGAATTTTACTTAAATATTATATTAAATTTTGTACTAATATTAAATTACATAGTTTTACTTACACCCTAAACATCATTTCCATAGCCAGGTCCAGAATGGACTTTATTTTTTTTAAACACACTACAGACATATCTATTACATTTTCTTTCTTCTTAATGTGTTTAAGTAGTATTTATTATATATTTTGTAAATAATAAATGACTAAACGCATAATGGATTTAAGTTTTTTAGGATTGTAATTGTAATGTAATGTTATTTACCTTAATCTGAATGATGCTGCCGGTGCATGCCAGGATCCACTGCAGTGTTGCCTGGTTATAACAAACAGGAAGATGCTAATATTAATCTTTAAGTCTAATTTTATTTTATGAACATGTTCAACACTGTCATCCAAACATGGTGAATTGTCATCATTGGTGCACATTATTATGGTCTCACATTCAGTGAGAACAGACACTGGTGCTTCTGACTGCTATAGCCATAACTCCCTGAGACACTGTAAATCCTCAACCAGTTGGTCAGTTGCAGCAAGAAGCTAAGAAATATTCCAGAAAGGTCAGTGGGAACACACCCTGTTTCCTTTTTACCAAATAAAGTTATGGTGTTCATATATCTGCAAAAGCAGATATTTTTTAATGAATGTTTTACTATAGCAGATTTTTCTTTAAAAAATTGCAGCAGGCTGCGACATTAAAGTGAAATACAAGCAGGCTGTTGACGGCCACTATGGGGTACAGAGGGTTAAACCTTTTGCATTAGCATTCTTTTTCTTCATTGGGTGTGTTCTGGATGCTGCAGAGATAAATGCAACACAATAAATATTAAAAGGAGTGGATAGCATGAAGGAAATCCTAACCTCCACTGAGAGCATCAATAACATCAACATCTCCAACAACTCTGCACCACATGCTAAGTCTAGTCACCCTGCACCTTGGTGACACTGGATTGATGTGATCTTGATAATTACATTAAACATTGAAGGGACACCAAATTTTTGGCAAGTCTAAAGCAGGTCTTTGGGGTTTCCAAGTGAGTTCACAGCAGCAGGAGGTTAGTCATAATACATCTTACAGCCTGAAAATATTTAGCTTTTTTTTTTTATCAAACTTTAGCTATTGCAGTTTTTATTAAGTGTTTGGTAGTATTCAGTGTTAGTTACTCAAAAAAGTAACATATTACATATTACTCTCAAAAATAGTAATGCTTTACTTTACTTTATTACTCCCTGGAGAAAGTAACTAGTTATA